>CM064519.1:27930567-28033067 GCA_032716605.1 Paralithodes platypus
AACTATGCCCTGCCACTAACGTGGCAGGACTAGGAAGTTAGTAGGGGACATATGGGTTAGTAACTGAGGGGAGGATAAAGTTATTCATTTACAAACGCAGTCAGTCGCGGGTTTGATGCGAGATATTTGTCTAGGCGGAATTTAAATGAATCAACGGTGCTGCAGTCTATAACGTCTCAGGGAAGCCCATTCCACAAGTTGACAACTCGATTGAAGAAGAAATTCTTAGATTCGTGCGAGTTAAAAGATTTACCAATAATTTTGCAACCGTTTTCCCCGCGTGTAATTAGATTGGTCGATATTGAAGTACTTACTACAGTTCATATTGTCGATGCCTTTGTGATTTTGAACACTTGAATTTTGTCTCCTCTTTATCTGCGCTGGGTTAAAGGAAATAGGTTTTATTCTGTAAGACGCGCTTCGCTATTCGTATGGGTTGTTCGGTAGGCTAGGTATCATTTTGGTAAAACTTCTACGTTGAACTCGTTCTAGCTTGTTTATATCTTTTTGGTAATAAGGGCACCAGGATTGAACGCAGTATTCCAGAAGAGGGCGGACTAAGGAATTGTAAAGGGTTAGGATAACTTCTTTGGATTTATGCTCAAATGACCTGCCTATAAAGCCAATTATTTTGTTTGCCTTCTTAACAACTTCTGAACATTGTTGACTCGGTTTTAGGTTACTCGATATTGTTTACTCCCAGATCAGTTTCTCTGTTTACATTCTTAAGCTGAGTGCCATTCATCGAATAGTTTGCTTTCTCATTTAGGTATCCGACATGTAGTACTTTACATTTATCCGCATTGAAACTCATTTGCCAAATTTGGGCCCAACATGACAATTTATCTAGATTGGGTTGCATATCGTCAACTTGTTCTTTTGAGAGTACGCTATTTGCAATTTTTGTATCGTCAGCAAATTTTGAGATTGTGCAGGTGAGACCCTCATCTATGTCGTTGATGTAAATTAGAAAGAGAATTGGTCCTAGTACCGATCCCTGGGGTACCCCGCTACTTACATTGGTCCATTTAGATGCCTTACCGTTTATGACTACCCTTTGCTTTCTGTTGCTGAGCCAATTTTCTATCCATTTCAACACACCGTCTTGTATTCCATGCGCTTTTGGTTTTAGCAGTAAACGTTTGTGGGGAACTTTGTCAAAGGCCTTTTGAAAATCAAGGTATATAATATCTACAGCTTTACTCTCATCGTAGAGGTTGAGGATATCGTGGAAGAAGTCTAAGAGGTTTGTTAAACAGGAACGTTTTTTTACGAAAGCCGTGTTGAGTATCTTTAAGTATGTTATTTTCCTCTAAGTGATTTACCAGTCTGTCTCGTATGACCGTTTCTAGCATTTTACATACAACTGAGGTTAAGCTAATTGGACGATAGTTACTGGGTAGGGATTTGCTGCCTTTTTTGAATATCGGTGTTACGTTGGCTAGCTTCCACTGATCAGGCATAGTTCCGGACTGCAAGGATTTATTGAATAGTAATGTCAGTGGTTTGGAGAGCTCATTCTTAGCTTCCTTTAGAACTCTAGGCGAGATTGTATCAGGTCCTGGCGTTTATTTACCTTGAGTTTATCTAAACAATTCAATACTTTTCTCTCTGTAACGGTGATATTGCTTAGAACATCTGAATTATCAATCTGAATCGGCGATGGTGTAGGGATATCACTGAGGTCTTCTGTTGTAAAAACTGATGCAAAGAAGGTATTGAGGGCATTACTCATTTGTACTTCGTCTTTGGTGTATTCTCCTTTTTCATCGACTAACGGTCCAACAGTTGAAGTAACTACTTTTTTCTTTCTGATATAACTATAGAATTCTTTCGGGTTTGTTTTACTTTGATTCGCAATATGTAACTCTAAGGTCTTTTTAATTTGCTTAATTAACTTTTTGGCTTTGCGTCGTAGCTCTACAAATTTCACCCGTTCTTCGTCATTTTGTGAGGATTTTAATCTATCATTAGCAAATTTTTTAGCAAGCAGGCAGTTTGAAATATCTTATTCCACCATTTGGGCTTATTATTATGGCCTGGACGCCGTATTTTCGATGGTATGCAGTCTTGCACTGCTTTTAGGTAAGTGGTTTCGAATAACTTCCAAGATGTATTTATGTCGTTATTGTTAATTAAAAAGCTCCAGTCAGTTTCTTTAAACATAGCTCTAAGTTTATGGAAGTTTGCTTTCTTGAAATTAGGGACTTTTTCGATGCTACTATTTGGTTCGTTACTAGTAAACTTTAAAGTGAAAGTTATCGTACGATGGTCGCTGTTACTGAATTCATCACCAACATTGAAATTCTCTATCAATTCTTCTTTTGTTGCAAGTACAATGTCAAGAACGTTATTACCACGGGTCGGCATTCGAACAAATTGATAAAGCGGTGACCGAAGCCACTCCATGGCGGGGGGCTGAGGAGGGTGCGGAAACGCCCGGAAAACCAAAGCCCCACCCAGGGCCCTGTGCCCCTCAGCAATTACGAAGAGAAAGTTGAGGGGCAAGGGAAAAATGTGACGCTTTGGCTTCCAATCTTGGTGGATTGGGAGGTCAATCCACGGAAGAGACGCCGTCACTTGAGATCTAGAAAATATATAAGTTAAAGGAAAAGTCAGAGTAAGCTATGGGTATGGCAGAGATTGCTCAGCTCTCACTCTGATAGACCAGCCCATCACCACATGACTAGAACCCAATCCTCTCAGCATCAGCTAGAAAAGGCCCTAGAAAGCCGCCTTTGGCGGGGGGATAGCTCCCCTATTTCAACCCCTTTCGGGGTTGGGCACCCGCCCAAGTAAGGCATCTAAATGGACCAATGTAAGTAGCGGGGTACCCCAGGGATCGGTACTAGGACCAATTCTCTTTCTAATTTACATCAACGACATAGATGAGGGTCTCACCTGTACAATCTCAAAATTTGCTGACGATACAAAAATTGCAAATAGCGTACTCTCAAAAGAACAAGTTGACGATATGCAACACAATCTAGATAAATTGTCATGTTGGGCCCAAATTTGGCAAATGAGTTTCAATGCGGATAAATGTAAAGTACTACATATCGGATACCTAAATGAGAAAGCAAACTATTTGATGAATGGCACTCAGCTTAAGAATGTAAACAGAGAAACCGATCTGGGAGTAACAATATCGAGTAACCTAAAACCGAGTCAACAATGTTCAGAAGTTGTTAAGAAGGCAAACAAAATAATTGGCTTTATAGGCAGCTCATTTGAGCATAAATCCAAAGAAGTTATCCTAACCCTTTACAATTCCTTAGTCCGCCCTCTTCTGGAATACTGCGTTCAATCCTGGTGCCCTTATTACCAAAAAGATATAAACAAGCTAGAACGAGTTCAACGTAGAGTTACCAAAATGATACCTAGCCTAAAGAACAAACCATACGAAGAGCGTCTTAGAGAATTAAATCTATTTCCTTTAACCCAGCGCAGATTAAGAGGTGACTTAATTCAAGTGTTCAAAATCATCAAAGGCATCGACAATATGAACTGTAGTAAGTACTTCACTATCGACCAATCTAATTACACCGGGGAAACGGTTGCAAAATTATTGGTAAATCTTTTAACTCGCACGAATCTAAGAATTTCTTCTTCAATCGAGTTGTCAACTTGTGGAATGGGCTTCCCCGAAACGTTATAGACTGCATCACCGTTGATTCATTTAAACTCCGCCTAGACAAATATCTCGCATCAAACCCGCGACTGACTGCGTTTGTAAATGAAAAACTTTATTTTATCCCCCCCTCAGTTACTAACCCATCTGTCCTCTACTAACTTCCTAATCCTACCACGGACATTAGTTCCAGGGCAGTAATTCCCTTTCCAATGTTCCCTTACCCACTCTAAACCACTGTTTGGACACTTGATCCTCAGTGTTTTGGAGGACAAGCAACCTAGAAGGGTCACTAGACCTGTTGTTGCTTGATTTCCTTTGTACTCCTTTGTACTCCTTTGTACTCTCTCTCTCTCACAGAATGGTCGGAGAAGTGGAAAATGGCGTTTATTGTAAACAAATGTCAGATATTGCAAATAGGTTCTAAAAACAATATATATGAATACTACATGAATGAAGAGAAGATAAAAAATGTAACACAAATAAAAGACGTGGGAGTGCTGATAAACGAAAACTTAAAATCTTCCAATCAATGCACAGCGGCTGCAAACAAGGCAAACAGGGCACTAGGTTTCATCAGAAGAAACTAACACTATCACAGCAAATATATAGTTTTGCCCTTATACAAAAGTATGGTGAGACTGCACCTCGAATACGCTGTGCAGTTTTGGTCACCTCACCTCATAAAGGATGTTAACAAATTGGAATCTGTGCAAAGGCGAGCCACTAAACTAATCCCTTCATTGAGAAATAAATCATATGATGAAAGACTTAGAGAACTTTATCTATTTTCACTTAAGAAACGAAGGATGAGAGGCCAATTGATAGTGTTTTAAAATTCTAAAAGGATTCAGTAACATTAACCTAGCTAAATTATTCAAAAAAGCCGAAGACACATCTACAAGAGGAAACAATTTAAAATTATTAGGTCGGAAAAGGAATCTAGATACAACAAAAACAAATTTCACTTACAGTGTAATTGATGAGTGGAACAAACTTCCAAATAAGGTAATAGACAGCTCCTCTATAGATACATTTAAGAAAAATCTAGACTCATACCACAGAAAAATTGGTATGGAGTAGGCAGTAATTATCAACGTTAGTATTTGTTCAGCTGAAGAAAGCGTTAGAAAAGAAAAAAGTAAATACACAAATAAAGAATAATAATTATAAAAATCATAATTAAATATGTACATACTACTAAGGGTGATGGGTTGGATGATTCCAATTAACCCCAAAATGTACATGCTGCTAAGGCGAAGGGTTGCGTAAATGTCCCTTTTTTGTTTCTTTTCTTTTTTTCCAATCTTTCCTGTAAATTCCTTCTGGGGATTTCGAAGCCCAGCAAGGTTAATCACTTTCAACTTTTTCATGTACGGCAATTGCCGGAGGGAACGGAGGGTGAGGAGAGAGCCTTCTTCTTTTTCTATCCTTTCCTTCAACTTTTCTTTTCTATCGGATATGCCATCTCTACTAGAATTAAGTCCTAACCACCTCGTCTGGATCGTAAGGTCTGTGTGGCCAGTGTATATATGTAAATCTATGTAAATCTCTCTCTCTCTCTCTATATATATATATATATATATATATATATATATATATATATATATATATATATCTCCAGGGGAGGCCTCATAGGTATGTGATAAGGAGTTATTGCTGTTTCATTTGTCTGCTATATGTATATATTTTATACAGGGTATATATATATATACGGTACATGTGGATTGTGGATATGTTAAAGTTTTCGCCGCTGTCATGCACAATTTACGGTAACTTGCAATCCTAGTTTTACGACACGTGTAACTTTTCCAAGTCTCTATTTTTCCCTTTGTTGTAAATTCTCCAACATAAAGTCCTACCTTACATTTTTTATCGTTTTGGCAGGTGAATAATATTTGGTCAGAACTGTTAATAGTATGACCGTAATCCATCCAAAAACAATCGCTGTTTAATGATCCACCAGTGTGTATGATGATCCACCCGTGTGTATGATGATCCACCAGTGTGTATGATGATCCACCAGTGTGTATGATGATCCACTCGTGTGTATGATGATCCACCAGTGTGTATGATGATCCACCAGTGTGTATGATGATCCACTCGTGTGTATGATGATCCACCAGTGTGTATGATGATCCACCAGTGTGTATGATGATCCACCAGTGTGTATGATGATCCACCAGTGTGTATGATGATCCACCCGTGTGTATGATGATCCACCCGTGTGTATGATGATCCACCAGTGTGTATGATGATCCACCAGTGTGTATGATGATCCACCAGTGTGTATGGTGATCCACCAGTGTGTATGGTGATCCACCAGTGTGCATGATGATCCACCAGTGTGTATGATGATCCACCAGTGTGTATGATGATCCACCAGTATGTATGGTGATCCACCAGTGTGTATGATGATCCACCAGTGTGTATGGTGATCCACCAGTGTGCATGATGATCCACCAGTGTGCATGATGATCCACCAGTGTGTATGGTGATCCACCAGTGTGTATGGTGATCCACCAGTGTGTATGGTGATCCACCAGTGTGTATGGTGATCCACCAGTGTGTATGGTGATCCACCAGTGTGTATGATGATCCACCAGTGTGTATGGCGATCCACCAGTGTGTATGATGATCCACCAGTGTGTATGGTGATCCACCAGTGTGTATGATGATCCACCAGTGTGTATGATGATCCACCAGAGTGTATGGTGATCCACCAGTGTGCATGATGATCCACCCGTGTGTTTGATGATCCACCAGTGTGCATGATGATCCACCCGTGTGTTTGATGATCCACCAGTGTGTATGATGATCCACCAGTGTGTATGGTGATCCACCAGTGTGTATGATGATCCACCAGTGTGTATGGTGATCCACCAGTGTGTATGATGATCCACCAGTGTGTATGATGATCCACCAGTGTGTATGATGATCCACCAGAGTGTATGGTGATCCACCAGTGTGCATGATGATCCACCCGTGTGTTTGATGATCCACCAGTGTGCATGATGATCCACCAGTGTGTATGATGATCCACCAGTGTGTATGGTGATCCACCAGTGTGCATGATGATCCACCCGTGTGTTTGATGATCCACCAGTGTGCATGATGATCCACCAGTGTGTATGATGATCCACCAGTGTGTATGGTGGTCCACCAGTGTGTATGATGATCCACCAGTGTGTATGATGATCCACCAGTGTGTATGATGATCCAACAGTGTGTATGGTGATCCACCAGTGTGCATGATGATCCACCAGTGTGTTTGATGATCCACCAGTGTGTATGATGATCCACCAGTGTGTATGGTGATCCACCAGTGTGTATGATGATCCACCAGTGTGTATGGTGATCCACCAGTGTGTATGATGATCCACCAGTGTGTATGATGATCCACCAGTGTGTATGATGATCCACCAGTGTGTATGGTGATCCGCCAGTGTGTATGATGATCCACCAGTGTGTATGATGATCCACCAGTGTGTATGGTGATCCACCAGTGTGCATGATGATCCACCCGTGTGTTTGATGATCCACTAGTGTGTATTATGATCCACCAGTGTGTATGATGATCCACCAGTGTGTATGGTAAATCACTTGTTTGTTGAGTGATATAATGTTGTAAATATATGTTTATCTAAACATTTTCTATTCAGCTTTTAAAAAACTTAACATGCTTTTATAGCCTCTATATATAACATGTATTAAAACAGAGATATATTTTTTTGCAAACAGCATGTTCTTTATTAAATATGTAGGTAACCTGATATTTTGTTTATATGCAGGTGCATATATACTGTATTTATATATATTGTATTTATATATAGAGTATATATATATATATATATATATATATATATATATATATATATATATATATATATATATATTAATTTTAGATATTAACATAAGATAAGTATTGTATTTTTAATAACCGTTTTATCCACTTGCTGAGTTTAATTACATATGGTTAACTCTGTTACATTATGAATTGTGGTGCCTGAAAATATATTAAAACCAATATCTCGGTTTAGCCCTCCATAAGAACTCAAGGAATGGCTATATAATGTCTTCCTTGCATATCTCCATTTAATAAGTACATTATTAGCTTTATATAGGTTTAGGAAGCCAGACCCCTATACAGATTATGATCAGTGGTTGTGAAGATATACAGTATATGAGAGGTTTCCCAGGCCCAAAATATAGGGAGATTCGACTCTCTAATAATAACTTGATAAAATATTGCAATATTGACAAGACAATTTCTTCAGTATGTTCATAATCAATACGTTCCCAAATAGTGAGAGTAACCTTGGTCTCTACTATCGTTATCTTGACCCCGTCGGTGGATCTTAAGTATTTCCACCGTGAGTATTTACCGGTACATCTTTTGGGTAATGGTCACTCCACCCTTGCCTCCAGCCACAGGATAACATATTTTCAGTGTATGTATTATTATATAAGATGGAAATGCTGGTCGCCACTGAGAAAAGTAAGCCTTCAGGTAAGAACAAATTATTTCCTGCATGTCGTATGAAGGAACTAAGAGGAGCGATGGATGTTCATTGTCTACCATTATACGGCAATTTGACTAGGAGAAGGAAGCCCAGAACAAAAAATAATCTTGCAATGAGAGTTGACATCTGTGAGGCCAAACTTCATGTCTCTGGCTCTCAGTACGCTAACTCTTTCCTTCAAAGCAGTGCTTTTGCCCCATAGAGATTTATCATTGGGAAAACAAAAGCTAATCAATGTACCACCTGCAAAACTAGTGTAGGTGTTTACACCAAACTTTAGTTTCAGATATATTCGACCATCACAAAGTTATAATTGAATTAATTAAATTATTATATGCGAGTGCTGGGCAGCAATGTTATTAATGGATTTGTATAATCGGATTGAGAAAATTGTTTTCGACTGGCGACTTGGAAAATGAGAATATATGATAATATAACCGAGGGAGAGGTTCTGGGAGTGATTGCAAATGCGAAATTGGATGTATATGGACTGACTGAAACTAAATGGAAGGGTGCAACTGTGACGAATGGGAGTGTGACATGGGTGTGTGTACTTGTATGAGTGAAAACGAGAGAGTATAACAGGGTGTGTGTTTGTTTCTTTATATTAAGTGGAAGGAGCATGTAAGTGAGTATTGATCAGTGAGTTCAATGATTGTGTAGTTTTGAATGAAAGTGGGAATACAGACATGGGAGGTTGCACGTTTGTATGCACAGACAGAATATATATACGGAGAGAGTAAATGAAGAGTTGTGTGCAAGTGATCAGGCTTGCGTGGATAGGTTTGGCAAGAATGAACGAATATATCTGATTGGTGAAATGAATGGGAGCGTAGGTGATAGGAAACTAGATGGGGTGGTGAGAGGGTGGGGTGTACAGTTAGAGGTTGTTGAAGGTGGCAGTGCACTTGTGGACGTGTGTGTGGGGAGGAGGCTGTTGATAGCCAACACCTTCTTCTGGTACAGAATGATGCACATGGAAACAGCGTGGAGTGGTGAATGGAGTTAGAGATGGTAGAACGAAAGGGGCTTTTTGATTATGTATGTATAGACGAACAAATGAGGTGATCAGTGTACGATGCTCGGGTGTACAGAGGTATTGTAGGGGGGGCCTCTCTGATCCTAGTGTGGTAGTAGCAAAAATGAGGGTACAAAAGAAGTGGGTGAAGAGAGGTAGATTACGACAGGTCAGATCAGGTGAAGGTGTTGAGGGACAAGCCTTTACAACGGCACCTCGTGTCTACTTTTCGAAGAGTATATAATATGGATGGAGTAATGAAATATATACAAGAAAGAGCAGTGGATGTTGGAGTACCCTTAATGAGTGAGTGGAAGTTGCCTGTGCTACTGTTTGGTGATGAATGGCAATTAGTGGTAGTTGCAGGGTTTGGTAAATATGTTTGGAACTGTGTTTGAGAAATGGAGCATGAAAGTCATTGTGGTGTAAAGTGAGGTTATTGTCTTTTAGAGGGATTTAGTCACAGAATGTGAGGTAAGATTAAAAGTCAGCTCATTTAAGAATTTTGGCAGTGTGATGAGTAAATATGGGAGTATACAGTAGAGGATGAAGTGTGAGAGGCTACAGCAGTGAAAGAGGGTTGTATGAACCCTGATTGTAGTGACAAGGTATAGGCTGGTGATCATGGAAGTAAACCAGTCATTGCATGATAGTGGGATAATCCCGACATTGACATACACTAGTGAAGCATGGGGAGGCTTGAATCAAGAGTGAGAGGGTTGGAAATGAATTACATAAAGTTCTTCTGGAATTACATAAACATTAAGGTGTGGATGTGGGTCTGCTGGAGTGCGTGAAGAGGAACACCTTTACATTGGGGGAGGCGATAGCACAGTGGACAGCGTCGTGAACTGTAGACCAAAAGGACCTCAGATCGAGTCCACGCCAAACGTCAGAGGTTTTTCCGAGGTGATCTGATCGTTCTTGCTGTTCTATAAGTATCCTGGCTACACCGACACATCATAAAAACACCCCCTATATCGTCACAAACTCATAGCATAGTATATGCCCGACCATATTCGAAGAAACTGAATGAACGTATAGCTGCTCTCTCCAAATCAAGTGACATGTCTAAAAAAAAAAGTGTCATCTTCTAGTGTGTCAGAAAGGAAGCCACCAACACCTTGAGGCTCCACTGAGATCATCTACAGTAGTGCGACACATATGAAGCACACAACATCTTGAAGCTTCAATCGATAATCTCGAGGCCTCGTAAGAGTTACAAGTTAACAGCCTACAGTCCCGAGGTTGAGAAATAGAAAACAAAAATATGGTGAGTGAAAGAATAGCTGACAGAGTGTGTAAGAGTAAGGTGGAAGGGCAGATAGGGAGAGACAGACCGAGAGTGAGGTGGCGGGATGAAGTTGAGAGATATATGAATGCAAGTGGTGTTGGGTTGGAGGAGGGGCGCCATGACAGAGATGCATGAAGGCGATTAATTCGTGTCCACCCCCTCGGGGATCAAGGCATCTGGCAATTGATACATAGAGAAGACTTAACCGTCTCATTTGTGGGGGTAATTATCAGAACCAATATGCAACCATTAGTGCCATCACATACAATATGCAACCATTAGTGCCATCACATACAATATGCAACCATTAGTGCCATCACATACAATATGCAACCATTAGTGCCATCACATACAATATGCAACCATTAGTGCCATCACATACAATATGCAACCATTAGTGCCATCACATACAATATGCAACCATTAGTGCCATCACATACAATATGCAACCATTAGTGCCATCACATACAATATGCAACCATTAGTGCCATCACATACAATATGCAACCATTAGTGCCATCACATACAATATGCAACCATTAGTGCCATCACATACAATATGCAACCATTAGTGCCATCACATACAATATGCAACCATTAGTGCCATCACATACAATCAATAAATAGTATGCAACGAATTAAGAGACTAAAATATTTAGGTTTTCTCCTATACAATTAGTTTTACCTTCACGGCGGGGACATAAAGGTATTTTTTTCCAACAATAATAGAAATAATAGAATATTGCACTACACCCCAGTGGACAATAGGCAAAACTAATTCATTGTTTAATTCATATTTGTATCAAGTTTAATTAACCTAATGTACAGAGCGTAGCCATGTGAATTATACTGCGTGTAAATGTTAATTTGCACAAATACACACAAACACGCACATACCCACGTATGAACCCGCAATGTATACACAGACACACACACACACTTATATGTATATATACCATATATGTACACAGTTAGACACACACAAAATTATGTAAAACCAAATATCAGTTCCACGCAATGCATACAACTCACTATATAGCTTTATCAACAAATAATTACGTCCTGGTAACTTCATTATTCGGTAGACCGATGACCAATATTTCATTAACTTTCTGCATCATGCATAACATTTGCATTCCACTACATATAAATATTGATAAACACGTTTAAACAAAAATATGCAGTTAAAATTAATAGTTTGCCGAAAACCTTTGATTGTTATTTGTATCAATTGTAGCGAGAGACTACGACGTGAAACGATTAGTGTCTGGCATGGGTTATTAAAAGACAGGACTGGGAAAGCAAAGTGATAGTAACTTATAATAACATCGTTTTTAATCAATGTACAGTATATACAGTGATTATATAGTATCATTGATATATATTAATTATTATAATGTTTAGTTCTCCCTGCGCTGGACTGGTGTATACAGTTTGTATAATATATAGAACAGTATCTGAAAGAGTCCCTTTCAATAATTAATTATTGTCTGGGTTATGTTGAATCCTAAATTCCTGGAGCTGTGACATCGCTTATTCCATTTCATACACATGTCGTAGGATCCATATTCCAGGAAACCATACAGGGATTTTTACAAGTAGCCCCACGCAACTTGGGTTTAAGTGATATAATTTAATTCTCGCCCAGCCAAACACGAGAGTCATTAATATCTAGTACTGTATATCTCACAAATACACGTGAGCTACTAAATGTTCGTATACTCCCAGTCAACCACCGTATGAAATGAAATACTTTCTCCATATATATATATATATATATATATATATATATATATATATATATATATATATATATATATATATATATACTGCATATACAGTATATATGTAATATATATATATTATATATTATGTATTATATATATTATGTTGGTATTATTACTCTAAGAAACTATGTAATATTTACAAATTACAAACGATAAGATTCCTTAGTACGGTATACCAAATCCTCTTTGTAGGCATACTTTAGATATTCTTTATGTTTATTGTATATTTTTTGCAACGAAATATTTCTTCAGAAGATGCCTGATTTCAATCACGTCCTTTAATGTGTGATACATTAATTATGAAACATAATACTAAAAAGCTAGTGTTCCATACTGTGAAGGAAAATGTAGCACACTAAAAGATGATCCCAGGGAAGCACATCTTTGTCTGGACTCAAGATGATTACTTAGATGGGACGGATTTAGAACTACTGAGCGAGTCATTAGGGACCGAGAGCTCATCCCCAGGTGCTGTGGTGAGCTGGAAGGTGGGGTAATGAAGGTAATGGTTAGGGTGAAGAAGGAACAACAATCTAGGTTAGGCGTGGGAGAAAGAAGGAATTTAAAAACTAATAAATAACATGGCAGATTTGAGTGTTCGAGAATGGATAATATGTCGTAGGCATAAACCTTTAACCCCTTCGGTACCGGTGACATACTTTTCATTATATGCTGGCAATTATTAGACGATTTTCTGCTGCTTAGGACGGACGTGCAGCAATTAAGAGGCTACAGACTATCTCTGTTAACCCTTTTAGCTACCACAGATTCTTGCTAAGCTGCAAAAATCGTCTAAAAATAGCTGAAATAATACAACATACATCCCCCGGTAGTGAAAGGGTTAACTGTCTTGATAGTGTAATGATTAAGTGCGCGGAATTTTGGTGTGAGTATCCTAGGTTCGAATCCATGGAGTACCACTGTATTCATTAGTTTCATTGATTTCATTAATTAGGTTTATTTGTATGTTAATTGGAGGGTTGGTGAAAATATGAAATTATAAGGAAGTGGTCGGGGTAATGATGATGACGGCAAAGAGGACAAGGAGAGACAATTGAAAGAGACGCAAGATAGAAATAAATGTATGATTGTATAATTGATAGGGAATTGAACAGAATACAAGGTTGGATGATGATGACTATAATGATAAATATGATGAGGAGATGGAGGATGCAGTTCGAAAATTGAGTATAATGAAATGGAGATGTAAGTTTGCTATTAATAATAATAATAATAAGGTTAGATTAAAGACTGAAATGTTTGATGATGCTGACAAGACGAGGTTTTTACAGAGTAGAAAATAAATTCTTCAAAAAATGAATTGAAAAATAAATAAGTAGATATATTTATAGCAGTTGTGGACGATTACAGACTTGGCAATGAAGGGAGAGGAGAAGCTACCAGTGAAAGTAGACGGTGAAATATTAAGGTATGGTGAAATACTGTAAGTCATGAGGCTGGTCTTGTTTGACCTCACCTGTGTCGCTCCATACGTTTGGAAATTTTAGTTTGGTTATATTAAGACGCTTTACACCGGTTCGTTCGTGGTCACCCCTTCGGGGATCATGGCGTCAGGCAATAGATAGATAGATAGATAGACACCGTTCAAGTGTCAATGTTTTTTCTAGGCGAGCGACAGCGGCCTTAGATAAATCAGCCCTGGGCCTGGACATATTTCTATTAAAAAAATACAAATTTTGCTTGAAGGGAGTCTGGGTGGGCATTTTTATTAGTTTGAAGGAACTTTGGAAAAGGGTTACTCTTAGTCAATGGGCAAACTAAAATAATTTACTCGAAAATGGCGAAAACGAGCAAAATCCTCAAGAATTTATTATACGAAATACCATATTACGATCAGATAGTGTTAATTATATGAGTTCTTTTTCATCTTATCCTTGATAATATTAAATAATTATATTTGTATTAGGAAAACGTCTCCCTAGGCAAGATCCTTGAAAGTAGCAAAATTTAATCCCACGGGACAATGATGCCTCGCTTTCTTTTATTCTGGCTAACGCTAGACCATTCTCCCTACCAATAAATGCCTACAGTGGCCGATAGAGGCGCTCAACGCAATGTTTACCGCGATGCATTGTGGGAAATTGGCGACATCGCGGACCTATCCACCCTCCCTCTCCTTCAACAATTCTATATTATAAGTAGTTAGTCGAAATTTCTATAGCTGACACATATTTTGGTTTCTGCATACTGTTGTTTTATATATTTTAAAATCACCCATATTCGTAAATAACGTATATTTACAATACAAAGTCAGCAAGTATTGTCGCGCCTATTTTGTTATGATACTTAATCAGCTTATAATTATCTTTGTAGTCATTATCACCTGCATATGTAATTTCCCTTCATTACTGTACTATATAAGCACTGTTCACCTCTGAGGAGTGGAAGTGGAGTGGTTGCATTGAGGCAGTTGGACAAAATTCAAAATAAAACTATTAAATTAATCATTAACCCTGCAATCACACAGGACCTTCCTACATTATCCATACGAAGAAACGTTGCATCCCTTGCATTATTCTACAGATATTTTCACAGTAATTGTTCCGAGGAACTTGCTTCAATTGTGCCACCTCTCCACATCTTTCCCCGTAGAACTAGGGCAGCTAAGAGCGCCCATGAATTTACACTTTCTCCTCCACAATGCAGAACTTCTGCTTATCAAAATTCATTTATCCCTAGAACTACTACTCTTTGGAATTCACTTCCCTCGAGTTGCTTTCCACAAACTTACAATCTACAAAAGTTTAAATCCAGTTGTTACAAACAATTTATGAATGGAGGATGCCTTTAGGCACATGGACCTTTTTGTTTTATCTGTGTTTTTCCTTCCTCTCTTAAAAAAAAAAAAAAAAAAAAAAACTTAGTATAGTCATATACTGTAAAATATAAGCATGTAGAATCACAAACATCGAGATAAACTGTGCATATCCTTGGTGTTGGGTATTCTTGGTGTCGACAGTCTTAGCTCTGGCGCTACTTCGGAAGCGTCCACCAGAGGTCTCAGGTGAATTCTTGGTAGGGTCTATTGTATTATGGTCAAAAATGGCTGCCCGAAGCCAAAGGGTATATTAACTCAAGAAATATAACAAAATTGTCATCTTAAAAACTATACATCAAGTTGATATAATTATTTTATATTCGTTTAACGTTGTGTAGTATGTCTTATGTGTGTGTCTGTATGTAATATTGACAATCATACACATCAATGTGGACCTCTATTCACTACATCAGCCAACACGTCACTTTGTACTTACACTTATAATATTAACCAAACCAATGTATCACCAGGTAAGATCGCGTGATTGTACCCTATATTAGGTCTGCGTTAACACTGGATTTTCAATGATTGGTTAAGGTTGCTAGTGTACTATATATTATACCGGTGTATATAATAATATTAATCATATACATATATACAGTATATACCGGTATATATATTAAAAATTAGCAACGTTTCACCTTCAAGCTTAAAGGTGGGGTGCATGGGTTGAGATAAACATGGAATGATAATCGCCAAGCTGTACAGAATGATCTTGCAAAATGCAATGGCACTGAAATAGTTATTAGCAATGGTATAAAGGATTTTGTGGATCGTCTATACCAGGCCTATGACGTCATAGGAGTACAAGTCCACCATCCAGTTTAGGATAAGGATACTTCTGTGACGTCACTAGGACGTCACAGGCCCGGTATAGACGATCCACAAAATCCTTTATACCATCGTTAATAATTATTTCGGTGACATTGCATTTTGCAAGATAATTATGTGCAGGTTGGCGATTACTTGTCCATGTTTACCTCAACCTATGAGCCCCCACCTTTAAGCAACGTCAGGTAACAATGATTGAAACGAAATGTATTAGGCCTATAAGTTAATGTCAGACAAGTTTACGGTATGGAGGTAGATAGGCTGAAAACTGTCTGTGGCAGACAGATATGTAACAGACAGACACACACAGAATATTCACCCAAACTACATACTAACATAGACTACATTAACAGACACACACATGTAAAAAAGAGACAGGCAAGCACAGACCTTTCACCCAGACATTCTAACAGACTACAATAACAGACACACACACAGACATAAACACAGACAAACATATTGACACAAACTACATTAACAGAAAGACAAGCTGCCTAACATGCTGCCAAACAGATCATAAGATTAATGTAATATAATACAATGACTATGGTAACCAGTCAGAACAAATTTAAGGGGAGTAGGTTATATTTATTTGTTTATTAATGTAATTATTAAATATTTGTTTAGTTTCCTCAATAAGCCGGTATCAAAATTAGAAGAAACAAACAAAAACAAATCCGAGATCACCCTTCCAGAAAAATGTATACATTTGTGTTTTGTAAAGACAATTTTCCCTCCAAAATTACAGGTTCGCTATCGCTCGCTTTCGCTATCGCTCGCTAGGAAAATTAAATCATCAACTAAATGGCACGAAACTCTTAAACATGACAAAATAAATGGGTCGAAAGATCTTAAAACCGCCAAACTAATTGGGTAAGCGTCTTAATATCTCATATATACCTAATGAGGCTAAAGATGAGGGAGAATATCACGATGGTACCAGACAAACAAGTATAAGAGGGTGTTTGTGATGATGATACAGACAGAGGCAGGAAGGAGGTCATTAAGTAAAGGAGGACAAGGAACGGGAGATGGAGGAGGAAACAGTTTGATAATATGCCATGCTGTATATGACTAGTGATGATAATGAAGTCAAGAAAGGAGTGATTTAGAGGACAATATTCCTAGAGAGTAATGAACCATATAATAAGTTATGTGCAGAGTTCAAGGAAAGTAAATGATGTCCTGAATAGTATATAATTGCGCAAACCATGAAAAGAATAAAATATAGATAAAGTTAAGGCAATGATCTTAAAGAAAAGCAAAGAGAAAATACGCAATTGTATATTATAAGTTATGAATAAAGACAAATAAGAAGATTAATGATGACAATGTGAGAAAACAAAATCGAGAGACTGAAACAAGTATAGAACGGGATATATTTATATATTGCCAGACGATGCCTTGATCTCCAAGGGGTGGTCAGGAATAAATCACTTACACGCGCCTCTGTCCTCAGCCAGTGCCACTCCTCCCACACAACTCCACTGAATATATCTCTCAACTCCATCCCTCCTCCTCATTCTCAGTCTGCCTCTCCCTCTTCGTCTCTCCAACCTCACTCATACACTACCTCATTTTATAGGATGTATAATACTTCAATTGCATTAGGGATTGAAAGAGTTGTTGATGATTATAATGTATCCAAAATCAAGTAACGAAAGTTGAGTTGTTTTGAAAGTCAAGAAAACATGGCAACTAGTTACACAAATATGTAGCGAATGAGTGGATATATATTAAGTAAATATCAGTACTGAGAATATATATATACTGTATATACAGTATATATATATATATATATATATATATATATATATATTTATATATATATTACCCTAAAAGATACTTTGACACACAACTTGACACATGAAATATGACCAAAAGTTTGCTGAAAGTAAGTAAAAAACATTGCAAAGTTTTATCGTGGTATTAGAGTGGCTCATTCTTGCAGTTTTCACTCTTATGTTTTTCACTAAGCATATAATGTGTCTTAGAATGTTTCATATTCTTCGTACAGCAACTAAATATAAATATAGACAATGAAATTTCATCCGATGAGGTTACATACCTTGTACGCTGCTAAAGTTACCGAATTACTTTAATTTAATTGAGTCTCTACAAATATTGATATAGTGTTTCTTTATTTCTAGTGATTATATTGAACAGTTTTTATATTTGCTGAACGTTGCTTTGATATATTATGTCAGTCAAAGAAAACTACAATAAAAGCAGTGAGTTATTTGATATGACTTCTATGCATAAGATGCAAAAAAGGAATTTAAAGTGATCAAGTAAAACCTGAAAAAACACTATTTATAGAAGGGATTTACAAAAGAAAATGAAACATTTGAATATTCTTCTTGTATTTTAGATTATATTATATAATAAATATTTTGTTATGCTGGAGGTAATATTAATCACATCATAATTGGAAATCCAAGAATTACATCACAATGATGTTACCATAATCAACCAATCAATGGGGGCATTTGCAATGATGATGCAATGCTGCATACACTCTCCGACCGTCCATCCCAGCAGTTTCGAAAAAAAAAAAAAATTATGTTTGTATATAAGTGAGAGAGACAACAGGTAAAACTGCCTGTAGCGAGTGCCTCCCCAGGAGTTGAAAGAGTGACAGGGCCAAAATCAAGGGACATTCGAGCCTAATTGCCTGGACCCACGGAGTTTGAAGCAATTTAAGTCATAGGAAAAGGGAAAGACTGATTCTGGGAGAGAGTTCCAGAGCTTGGCTGTTGAATAGAAGAAAGACTGAAAGTAACGTTTCACTCTTGGGTTGGAGAGTTGCACAGAGTAGGAGTGGGATTGTGTTGCAAGACTGGTACGATGTACCCTACGTAGAGGAGGTGGTATACACTGGGAGAGCTCTGAGGAACACTGATTATTTTAGTAGTGATAGAATAGGAAGAGAGATGCAACATTTCGGCGAAGAGAGAGAGATTGCAGCAAGTCGGGGAGTGGACGGGAGTTATTGATACGAAAGGCCTTCCTTTCTGCTTTGTCTAGGAGTGCGGTGTGAGAGGATCCTCCCCTAACATGTGAACAATATTCAATACAAGGATGCACTGTGCCCCTGTACAGAGCAAGAAGCTGTGCAGTGGTAAAGAACCCCTTGAGGCGGTTGAGCACACCCAGCTTCTGGGAGGCTGCCTTAGCAAGACTGGTAATATGGTCCTTCCAAGTGAGAGCAGAAGAAAAAGAGACACCAAGAATATTGAGAGAAGATGAAGGATTGATTTTTGTATTGTTGAAGTACAAGGGATAGTCCTCTGGGAGTTCTGGACAGGTAGTAAGATGGAGAAATTGGGTTTTGGAAGCATTAAAGTCAGCAAGGTTTTCTATGCCCCAATTGTTCGATATGCCTCGGTCATTAATCATGTGGTCTTCGTGCTCAGGATTGTCACCCACTAAAACCACTGCCTGAACAAGGTCTACATCAGGGACGCAAGCCACATGCCTATAAAGTGGAAGCTGATAGACGATGTTTTGTATTGTGGTCATAGCAATAGGAGCCCATGATCCTGTGTAGACATTTGGAACCAATGGAGTTGATGTATCTCGCCAAAGTATCTCTCTTGAGTGTCCATATCTCGCAATCATATAACAATACAGGATGCACCATTGTCTTGAAGATATCAACAGTGCCCTATACTTATGTTGAGAGAATCCATAGTCGTAGGCCAAGATGACGAACAATATCGTGACCTACCAAGATAAGTGAATTTATCCAAGATCACTATGTTTTCGTATCATGCAAGTAGATGCTGCACTGCTTGACCCAACAAGCCAACAAATGCTCCTACTTTAGTTTTAGCCCAGCATATCTTTAGACCCAGGGTTCTGACACCTCAAGTAGTGTCTCAAGAGCAATCTCCAGTAACTCCGGTAGGATCACTGCATCATTCGCGCAAAGTCAAGGTCAGTGAAATTGAAATTGCCACGCAATCCTTCACACAGACTATGAATGACTTGCCTGACTCAGTAACCAGTCCATACAGGTAGGCCTATTGAAAAGTGTGAATGCCACTACATCCTTTATGTTTTACTTCTAAAGTTAAATGGAAGAATTAGCAGACATGCTTACAACACTTGAAAGCACTTTCTATTCATTTGTTAAGTCCAGACACGAAATCAATAATTTCTGCAGGTACAGGTATTCCAGAGTTGGAGAAGCTCCTACTACACATTGCGACATGCTGAGTCAAGCACATTCTTGAAAAAACACAAGTTGGCACAACACAAGGTCACAGAGTACCAGAATTATGTCAATCCTTGACTTATTTGGTGTGAAAGCAGATTGCTCAGGTCTCTGAACTTTAAGCAGGTGACACCAAATTTGTTTTAGTGAGATATGGGCAACAACTTTGCCTGGCCCACGGAGTCTTAAAACACTACAGAAGGTGTCACACTCTTGTCTGTCTCTATTTCCTCAAGATAAGGATGGTCAAGCCCCTTTTTTAGTCAAGGGGATCAGTATCACTTCGCCTAAAAACAGTCAGGACTACTTACAACCTATGGATCATAGACTTACCACAGGTTTTCAGAAGTTCTCCAGAAGTATCACAGATAGACAAGCCTTTAGCTACTCGATGCCTCCTGTACCTCAGCAAAGGACCATGGGTCTTCGCTGATTAGTGGATTTGGAACTGATGGATGGTCATATACTGGTTGAATTTTGTACTTGTATGAGTAGCCATGTAAACTACTCGAATACTCAGCCCAGTGGGACCAACACTCGTAATCATCCAAGGTGATGTGCCACTTGCCATTATAGCCGAGCAAACCTGGGAGGCCTTATAGTGGAGCGTCTTCAGGAAACGGTAAGCATTCCGAAGATCATTTTCAGAGAAATTACCCTCAACCTCAGCAATTCTCTGGCATACCTATTCTTATCCCTCTTCAGAAAAGCTCTTGCCCTGTGGGACAGTGTCCTTTGCTGGAAGTAGTTTCCAGTTAGTCTGACAGTATGACTCTCTTCTATAATAATCCTCGTCTCACTCACCCACTATGAAGTTCCTCCTTGACCTTGGCTAATTCCAACACACTCAACTGTGCAACAAGCTCCTCAGCTTTGAAGGTATATTACAGATGCTTAAGGTCTCAGGAAACCAAGCATTTCAGACCGATATGAGACCGTCACTGCACACGTACTAGAATAATACGGCACAAAGAAATCAAGGTGATAATATTACTTAGAGAGTACAAGGAGGATGGAAATTACAGGTATATTTGCTTTGAAGATAAAGTAAAGTAATAAATCATTCGGGGTAAAAAAAAATTGTTTGTCTTAAGTTTGCTGTGCTTCAGGCATTATTAATACTAGGGAGAAACTACATATATCATAGAATAGGGTACATATGAGGCCTTTACTGGCATCAGTAAATATAGCCTAGCACATAAGAATAACCAGGTATTCCAGAATAAACAGATTTTTTATTACCCCGGCCAAAGGGGTAAAAACGAATCACGTATGGGGTAAAATAAAACATAGCAAAAAAATGGAAGTAAATGAAAACAGAGATATAACTACTGCTCCTCTGCAGAGAATGGGTGACCTATTGTGGCACACATCATTCAATTGTGTGATAATTGTATTCTGTTCAATCTCAGTGCGGATTATTTTTTATTACCCCAACTGCATGTTAATAGTCGGGGTAAAAAAAATCATATATACATCTATGCTGGAGTTGTTTTTTATTACCCCCATTGCATGTCAATAGTCGGGGTAAAAACAAACATACCTGTGTGTTGGATACTGGAGTTGACAGGAGAATCACTGCAGGGGAGTGAAGAAACCAACTATAGTATAACACCTTAAAGCAGAGAAAAAAAGAGCTGCATGCAAACCATTCCAGGTATTGAACATTAACAAAAAATAA
This sequence comes from Paralithodes platypus, assembly GCA_032716605.1. Lineage (NCBI taxonomy): Eukaryota > Metazoa > Arthropoda > Malacostraca > Decapoda > Lithodidae > Paralithodes > Paralithodes platypus. The sequence continues at coordinate 27,952,391 of CM064519.1, forward strand.
TAAAAAAGTTGAACGGACAAAAAAAAAAAAAAAAATCTGTCGCGTAGCGATATATACGTCCCACACATTTTTATAGAAAAAAAACGTTTGCATAAAATGTTGCTTATATTGTGGGCAATCTGTAAAGAAAAAAGAAAAAAATGTATTCAAAAAAATTAACATATGATGACCTATGTTTTTTTTTACCCCAACTACCCCTATGTTTTTTTTTACCCCAATTGACTTATACATATGATTACTTTCGAAATTCCTGTTCTTTCTCTATGATCTCAAATTTGATAATTATATTTATTTGTGTTTTTGTAATAAGTCCATACAAACATATTATATAATCAAGTTGTAGCTTTTGTTTTGTAGTGTTGTTTTTGTCTGTCAGGAGGAACATATAGCTGACATTGTGAACGTGAGATACAAAATTTGAGCGTGACTGTATAAAATGGCGAAATGAGTGCACAAAATGTATAGGGATTTATGGAATAATAGACTTAAGGATAAGACTGTCAAGAAAAACAGAGACGCATGAAGATGGAGGAGAGATATGTGGGTTGCAAAGGGGTGTGTAATGTTTGGCAGAGAGAGAGAGCTAGACAAATGTGTGTGTGTGTGTGTGTGTGTCCTTACACTTGCACTTAGAGAGAACCAGTGAATGCTTCCGTATATTGGAAAGAACAAAGGCCATTTGAGTACGGTAGCGCTAATAACTCATGTCTCAGCTGTTATTATGTTTGGCTCGTTCTGTACTGTGTTAATGTCTTCCCGATGTTGGATAGGGTGGGTAAGTGTAGGAACATGTTTGTATATCTTACTTGAAATGAATAATTCACGTTCAGTTATTGATGATACCAATTATTGATCAAAATGTACTTGTTGCCGAGACATCACTTATTTGGCCGACGGTACTATAGGAATCTGCAGGGGAGGGATCGTAATAATAGTAATAACTATCATAAAGTCCTTTCGAAGATAAATTTTAGATGGATATATATAAGTAACTACATATTGAGCTGACGTTGGACGGGTGGTTGACACTCACTCACATGGCCTCCCAACCCTTCTCTGAAATGACGGACATCAGAAGTGTAATAGACCAGTGCTGCATTTACAACGTGAATACTAACACCTGATTTGCATGATCAAGTTGCATACACTAGTTATAGACTGTGTTCACATCCACAACTGTTCAAACAGTACGATAACAGACCAAATGCACCAGGTCAGGTCAGGTGAAGGTATTGAGGGATAAGCCTTTTCAACGGCACCTCGTAACTACTTTTTACTTTCCTACTTTCTGAAGATTTTAGAGAGGGGAGAAGAGGTGTTGGAGAGAGTAGAAGCTGTTGAAGTAGTTTTGTTATGTTATTAGTCTGTATACGTCTTCGAGATGTCCCCCGACTGGGTGCGAGCATGTCAAACACGCTAGGATGTACTGCCACACCCACTAAATGTCCGCCTTGGCTGGGACCGAACCCAGATCAAGCAGATTCACACGTGAGCGTGCTCTCCACTCGACCTCACAGATGATACACAACAATGTCTATGTGAGTGAGGGAGACAAAAGGCAGAACTGCCTATAGCGAGTGCCTCCCCCAGAGTTGAACGAGTGACAGGGCCAAAATCAAGGGACGTTTGAGCTAAAATATAGCAGCCCTTCCCTGAAACAAGCTAGAGAATCGCACGATATTACCTTGATGTAGCCGATTTATTTGTGGCCACCCCTTTGGGGATCAAGGCCTCTGACATAAGATAGTTTAGGGCTGTGCGTGAAAGGGTTAATTGAGCTTAGTGATATCCATACATTACACCCTGTTATCAGGAACAATAATATGAAAGTATGCCAGTAGGTTTCAGATGAAGTACTGATGTCATGTTAAGCATGAATTGATGTAATAATATGCACTTTGAGTCCCAGATATTCCTGGAATAGTCAGTAAAATCACTATTCCAGTAGCATGACCACTCAGCCACACATACACTTTATGTAAACTCTTCTTCAACAAGAGAGAGAGAGAGAGAGAGAGAGAGAGAGAGAGAAAGAGAGCAGTATTAAGGAAGAGACAAGCAAGCCAAGCGGAAAATGTACGTGAGAGAGAGAGAGAGAGCGCGCGAGAGAGAGAGAATGAATATTACACCACGCATGTTAACGTTTATGACACTAACACCAACAAGATGACTTTGAGCTTCTCATGTCCAGCTTCACTAAAGCTTCCTGACATATGTATCACAATAAACAAACAAAGCTCCGTCACTATCACACAAAAACGCGACCTCATGCGTCCTAATTGGGAAATGTGTTGATTTATAATGTTTCCTGTTTACCAATGTGATAAAATTTGGCATGACAAAATGGCCCTTTTGAGATACTTCTATCAATATTGTTTTCTATGTTTGCAATAATGTAATTAACCTAATATATGGACATTTTCCAATAGGCCTACACCTTACTGAACGTTTTAGCCAATATATTTAACCTTCAAACGGGCGGGTGCCCAACCCCGAAAGGAGTTGAAATAGGGGAGCTATCCCCCCGCCAAAGGCGGCTTTCTAGGGCCTTTCCTAGCTGATGCTGAGAGGATTGGGTTCTAGTCATGTGGTGATGGGCTGGTCTATCAGAGTGAGAGCTGAGCGATCTCTGTCATACCCATAGCTTACTCTGACTGTTCCTTTGACATATATATCTTCTAGATCTCAAGTGACGGCGTCTTTTTCGTGGATTGACCTCCCTACTGCCAAGATTGGGAGCCAAAGCGACACATTTTTCCCTTGCCCCTCAACTTTCCCTTCATAATTGCTGAGTGGCACAGGGCCTTGGGTGGGGCTTTGGTTTCCCGGGCGTTTCCGCACCCTCCTCAGCTCCCTGCCTTGGAGTGGCTTCGGTCACCCGGGCTTTGTTTGTGGTAAGCAGGGAGGGTTTTGTGGGGGTGCTCGTTTATGGCCTTGGCCTTGCTCGAGACCTTGGGGCTGTTCGGCCAGACAGCCTGGGGAACAACAACAACAACAACCTTCATGGTTATCTATGAGAAACTGCTTTCTCGAGTGCACTTTACAATATCTTACTTAGTCATCCTGTAGTGCATCTAGAGTATTGAAAGCCTCCAATCGACAAAGAAATATTAGTTTAGTTAGAATTTATATTATTGGTTTTGTTATTATTATTATTATTGTTATTATATTATTATTATTATTATTATTATTATTATTATTATTATTATTGTTTGTGGTATTATTAGCTTTATTGTATGGTATTAACAAACCGAAAGTACCAGTCCCTCACATCAACTTTTCGTTTCAGGAAAAAGAAGGGCGAGAAGAAATCGAAATGTGGAAATAGAAAGCGAAAAGGATAAATTTATTTAAATGTGGCAATGCAATAAGATGAGGAGAAGCAATGGTAAGGGCAAAAAAAGAAGTAAAAGGGAAAGAAGAACAGGAGGAATAGAAACAGTAAACAAACAAATTGGGAATGTGCCTGAGTAAATAGATAGATAGATAGATAGAAACAATGGCACAATGGAAATACAGTAAACGAAACAGTACTTATCTATTCCTTCCATCAATATAAATGTTTTGTTATATTAGTTCAGTACCACTTTCTTTTATGGTATCCAAACATAGTGGTCATGAATATGGGAGTAGTCTGGGTGGGAGCTGTTGACTTTTTGGGGGACCTTCCTCTTCTTTACTTTATCTCCTCGCCCCATCTCTTCTTTTTATCTTCTCTCTTTTCCTCGCCCTCTTCTTCCCCTCATTCCTTATTGTTGTTGTTATTCTTCTTCTGGCTCGTGTTTTTCCACTTCTCCATTAGTTTCGTTTAAGTATTCTATAAGATAAATCATCACCTGGTAAAATACTCCTATATCATTATTACTGCTAGAACCCAAGGTCATTACAGTATAAACCCCGGCCACACTCGGACACTCCCTTCATAATTTCATTTGTGAGAGATGAAGCTGTATATGATTGAGGCAGATTACAATCAAGGGCGTAAATGGCTACGCACTCATTTGAATCAGTCTGCTTCTACCCGGTGTACGTTTGTAGATAGCGACTGGGACGGACCAAAGAGACTGGTATAGTGACTGGAAAATTGTGTTCGTCCCAGTTGGCGACCAAAGCGCCCCACCTCGGGAGGCGAAACGTTTTGGTCCCTTTGGTCTCTTGTGACATCACAGAATAAACACAGATGGATGCTCAACAACAAGTGTACCGCTGCTCGGAATGCAGTACCATCTTTTATCATTATTAGCAGAGGTACCCGGCGTTGCCCGGGTTTAAATTCTACCATCTACCACCATAATCACCATCACTACTACCACCACTACTATTACCATAATCACCATCATCAATCACTACTACCACAATCATCACAATACTACTACTACCATAATCACCGGCCTCGACCTCCCTGTGCCTCATTAAACGACGACCTCGATTTCGGCCGCTAAATGACCTCCGATTTTGGATCTGACCTCATCCGTACTCCCATTTTGGGGGGCTGCGAACAACTTTCGTTCCATACACCTTTTCAATCGGAGGCCTCCTTCTGCCCCAAACGGCCATTTTTTCATTTTTTTTTTTTTTTCAATTTCGGCCTCGAAACTACCTCCGATCGTGGCCTCGCCCCCTCTATGACCTGATCCAGGTCAATTGACACCCACATGCAAAGTTTCAGCTCCCCAGGTCCAAAACTGCGGCCGCCTATTAACGCCTTACGAGCGGGCCCGTAAGGAATTTCTACTACCCGCCAAGCGGGTGGTTTTACCATAAATGGCCTTGTTTCCGTGCTCTTTTTCATGCATAAACAAGAGCCAGAGCATAATACAATTATGTATCACTGAAAGGGCGTTAATTCAGCTTTCCAATGACACCAGAACCATCCTCCTACGACCACGCGTTCTCTTGCAATGATCGTGCAAGACGAAGGAAAAATCCCTAAAATACGGTAATTTCTTGACATAATACCCTGTGTAGTGAGGGAGGGAGGGTGGATGTGTGTGGAGTCAACGTCAGTAGTCCCGGGGACCCGTGGCGAACGGTCAGAGCCCGACCTACGCTCCGCCCACCGCTCGTCTCTCTCTCAGAGGCAATATTGCTCCAAAATTGCACTCTGACTTAAGTCGGGCCCCGCTCTTTGGGCAGGTGTTCTCTATACGGACTTAAGTCGGGCCCCGCTAATAAGGGGTTAAGAACACACAGACAAACAGACACACGAACTGATTTAATAATATAGATGACTAGCAGGGGTACCCGGCGTTGCCCTGGTAATCACCATAATCACCATCACTACTACCACCACTACTACTACCATAATCACCATCATCAATCACTACTATCACAATCATCACAATACTACTACTACCATAATCACCGGCCTCGACCTCCCTGTGCCTCATTAAACGGCGACCTCGATTTCGGCCGCTAAATGATCTCCGATTTTGGATCTGACCTCATCCGTACCCCCATTTTGGGGGGCTGCGAACAACTTTCGTTCCATACACCTTTTCGATCGGAGGCCTCCTTCTGCCCCAAACGGCCCTTTTTTCCGATTTCGCGCCCATTATCTCTGTCCCTTTCACCCTGGGGAATTCTATGTTTTCACTAAAACCTGCCTAGGGACCCCCTTACTATGCATATCAAGTATGAACGCTCTAGCTTAAAAACTGTGGCCGCCTATTAAGAACAGACACACACACAGACAATCGAAAATATTATATAGATGTGGCTATTGAACATCAATCAAGATGCACTGGTAAGTTCATTAAGTGATCCTATAAAACCATCGTGGAAATGCTTCAGTGTTTCATATAAAGTGACCTAATGGCCTCTGAGCCATTGTTACCATTGTAACAAGGCAGCTCTGTTTACAAGCCACTAGCGGAACGGCCATGGCGTTTGAGAGAAGTCATTCACCGACTGAAAACTTGGGCTGTTTGTTCACTGTCTACAAACGCACCGCAGTATTATTAAGACAACAAATAACCCTACAATCATAATATCCCACCATCACAACACAATTATCCCTACGACACTATTATAATATTACACCATAACAATAATTATACCTACAACACTATTATAACACACCACCACAACACAATTATCCTTTTAACAATATTATAATATCACACTATTACAACACAATTATCCCTTCAACGTTATTATAATATTACACCATAACAATAATTATACCTACAACACTATTATAACACACCACCACAACACAATTATCCTTTTAACAATATTATAATATCACACTATTACAACACAATTATCCCTACAACGTTATTATAATATTACACCATAACAATAATTATACCTACAACACTATTATAACACACCACCACAACACAATTATCCCTTTAACTATTATAATATCACACTATTACAACACAATTATCCCTTCAACAGTATTATAATATTACACCATAACAATAATTATACCTACAACACTATTATAACACACCACCACAACACAATTATCCCTTTAACTATTATAATATCACACTATTACAACACAATTATCCCTTTAACTATTATAATATCACACTATTACAACACAATTATCCCTTTAACTATTATAATATCACACTATTACAACACAATTATCCCTTCAACAGTATTATAATATCGCACCATCACAACACAATAAATTATCCCTACAATACTAATAATATAATTATATCGCATCACAATTATTCCCTACAACACTATTAATATAATTCTATAACAACACAATTATACCTACAACACTTTTAATATAACTCTATCACAACATAATCATCTATATAACACTATTATAATATGATTCCATCTCTAACTCACACACACACACACACACACACACTAACAAATATCCTCAACCACAGCACCATACAGCCTCACCAACTCAACTAATGCCACAATACCGTCACACACTTTTCACATAATTACGGCACAACATTCTCTCAATACCAACATTCAATTATGCTTCTACATCATACACGGCGCATTGGCAAAACCACTTCCACAATATTTTTCATACTATAACTCTGTTGATAATAGAAACACATGACGCTATACCATTACCACACATGTGTAATATAAAACCACACTACCACTCACATACAACCTTTCCTAATATCACACATAACTATCACCACCACATACAACCAGTATCACCACACAAACACCACCCCGTAATAATTACAACATAGCTACCTACCACAGTGCCGCATAAACCATAACTAAACAGTATAAATTGTTTAAATTTGTATCCATTATAACAATAAATAAATATATTTAAATTTAAATATTTAATTTAAACTACCACAGTATCACCACACAGTCACCACCACCACACGGGGAGGTGTGGTGGAGTGGTCATGCCACTGGATTGGTAATCCAATGGACCCGTGTTCAAATCCCGATATGTCAATGGGAAGATATTATTGGGATTGAATTTGTGCTGTACCTAGTATCAGTGCATTACCACAAAGCCCACCGAAATGCCAAAAAAATACCCTCATTGTTCCCTGATTAAATAACACTGTATGAATATTCCCATATTCAAAATATGTTACAGGGGGACAATGCCTAGTGAGTTCACTGCTCAATAGGTGGCGTTGTGAGAGTGAGGGTCTGAGTCTGGAGGGTGAGACGGTGAAGCACTTGAGCGAAGCAACCAGCCGCTTCAGAGATGGAGCTGCTTCGAGCGATGATGGATGCTTCACAAGTCTCACTCCCCAGACTGGAACAAGACCTCACAGGCTTCACCGTGTTGAGCGGTGGAATGTACAGGCTCTCAGCCTATGCCCGAGAGAGAGTAGTTGGAATATAGAAAAAAACAAAAACAAAATAGCTCCTTCAGTACCATATAAACCATAACCTTCTTCATCATAGACCTACCACACCATCACAGTTATCACACCACCACAGTCTCACCACACCACACCACCACAGCCACACCACACCACACCACACCACCATAGCCACACCACACCACCACAGCCACACCACACCACACCACCACAGCCACAGCCACAGCCACACCACACCACCACAGCCACACCACACCACCACAGCCACACCACACCACCACAGCCACACCACACCACAGTCTCACCACACCACACCACCACAGCCACACCACCACAGCCACACATCATAAACCGGACAATATAATGTAAGGTAGTTCATTTACCCTTATAGTTCTCATAAGGGTACCGGGTAGTGTGGCTATGTTATTACCAGGGGCTGGAAGAGCCTTATAGACACTTTTAATATACTATCTCTATTAATCTTTTAGCTACATATATCCTTCCCAAGCTTCATAAGATCGTCTAAATGTAGCTGAAACCAAATACAAAATACGTCGTCAGTACAGAAGGGGTTAAGCTCAGAGATTGTCATAAACAGTGTGTTACTAGTTATTACTCTTAACATTAAACTTACTTTGAGAGAAACATAATTTTTTCAAAGATAATTTAGAATTGGTTAAACATGGGTTGTGATTGAAAATTATTTCATGTTTCCATGAACGCTGACTAAAATGTCCACTAATAATACACTACATTATTATTATGTATTCTCTAATGTCCACTAATAATACACTACCTTATTATTATGTATTCTCTAATGTCCACTAATAATACACTACATTATTATGTATTCTCTAATGTCCACTAATAATACACTACATTATTATTATGTATTCTCTAATGTCCACTAATAATACACTACATTATTATTATGTATTCACTAATCCGCGCAGAAGTATTCATGCCATTTAATATCTCATATAATTTATACTGTCTCTGTATTACAATTTCACAGATTGTCCTAGCATTATGCATCTCGGCTATATTACATTCCTACTGTTTTATGCATGCAAGATTTTTATTTTTTCATATACCGGTATATATAATATATATATATATATATATATATATATATATATATATATATAAGATGGCACTCATTCTCAATTGTTATTAGGTATTCATATAGATTTGGAGTAATTTTGGCACTTACATAACATCATTTGACCAAGAGAGTTGATCATTAAAACGTGCTGGTTATACATAATTGTGGTGTAATTTTCTCCGCCGGTGACAGTTATGTGAATAATATATATTGCCGTTGTCGTTTGTTTGTCAGTCTGTCCGTTTGTCCAACATGATCTCCAACATTTAAGCAGGCGTCACACCATGCTGACTTGAGCCAAGACTGTCCACGACCCTTAGGTCGCGGACAGTCTTGGCCTCAAATCGGCTAGGTGTGACGCCTGCTTTAGACACGAACTGATATGAATTTTGATGGCAACAACATATTTGTACTGTTGTTTTTCATGTTGATGTCAATTGTTTTGAAAGGAAATTAAAATCTACGACAGCACTGATAAGAGTAGTATTATATATAACAATAATCCAAGAACAAATAATCAGAAATACTATATACTACAATACAAAGTTACAAAGCTTGTTTTTTGCGGGGGCTACTTATTCATATATTTATTTAATTTTGAGTTTCATTGTTAGACCTCCATCAAGCTTAAAACAAATACACCCTATATCCCCTTTCAAGATATATTTGTTCATTTTTCGGTAGAAAAATGTTCCGGCCTGTTCCTTTAAAAAATTGCAGGCTCACTATCGCTTCCTGGAAAGAATCGACAAATAACGCCACGAAAGGTCTTAATATTGACTTAGTAATGGGGTGAAAGGTCTCAAAATCTCCAAACTAGTGAATGAACGTCTTAAAATCGCAAAACTAATGGGTCTAAACATGAGGGAGAAGGGGTCCATAAAAAGCGAGTACTACCCCCAACAACTGCCGCGGGTCAACACTGGCAACTCAATATACAATTTTAACACATACTTTGTATTGACATGGTTTGACACACTGACACTCAAACAATAACAGAGTCAATTATTGGTTAATTTAACTCACGTTCACCCGCCATGGTGCACACGTCACCCTTTCCCTTCCCTTACACACACACACACACACGCACGCACGCACGCACGCACACACACAGACACACACACACACACACACACACACACACACACACACACAGGACTATCCCTGATACTTCTACAATACAAAAATCAATCCTTCATCTTCTCTCAATATTCTTTGTGTCTCTTTTTCTTCTGCTCTCACTTGGAGGACCATATTACCAGTCTTGCTAAGGCAGCCTCCCAGAAGCTGGGTGTACTCAACCGCCTCAAGGGGTTCTTTACCCCTGCACAGCTTCTTGTTCTGTATAGGGGCACAGTGCGTCCTTGTATTGAGTATTGTTCACAAGTGTGGGGAGGATCCTCTCACACCGTACTCCTAGACAAAGTAGAAAGGAATGCCTTTCGTATCATTAATTCCCACCCCCTCACCAACTCTCTGCAATCTCTCTCTTTTCGCCACAATGTTGCATCTCTCTCGCTATTCTTTTGCTACTACAATAATCAGTGCTCCTCAGAGCTCTCCCAGTGTATACCACCTCCTCTTCGTAGGGTACGTGGTACCCGTCTTGCAACACAATCCCACCTCTACTCTGTGCAACTCTCCAACCCAAGAGTGAAACATTACTCTCTTGACCACTAATCAATAACTCAAAAACGATAAGAGTAATCGCAAGCCAATATTTCTGGCATTTGGGAAGAGTCAGGCAGGGAATAGGTGTGGATAATTGCACTCCATTTGTCTTTAGCCCTTTTTGACTTACAGAGTGTATGGTTGTCATGTAAAGCTACAACAACCTTGATAATCCTTTCTTGCACAAGGATGTAAAGTAAAAGTCCAGAGATAAGTGTGTAGGTTCTATATTAGCCAAAGAGATACAGAGAGCTGCGGGGCACTGCGGGTTCTGGGTGATAGCCTTCTGTGGTGGTGGTGGAGCTGTAGGGGTGGAGGATGTTGTTGTCCCCGGTGAGGTGGGTGTAGGTGCGGCGGCAGGTCGAGTAATTTGGGCCAGAGCCTGGACAAGGGCGGAGAACTTGGCCTCTGTGGTCTGTGTTCCGTCGTCGTCTCCTCCTGTCGTCGTCTTGTTTCCTCCTCCTGTCGTCGGTTTTCCTCTTCCCATCTTCTGCGGTCCTCCTCTTGTCTTCTGCGGTCCTCCTCCTGTTGTCTGCGGTCCTCCTCCTGTCTTCTGGTATAGTCGTCCCGTTGTCTGCATTGCTCCATATACTGTATGAGCTGAAGGAGGTCTGCACTTGTGGTAGGTTGTAGACTTGCAGGGTGTGGTGACAGGGGTGGCATCCCCCTATAGTGTAGGGGAGGTAAAGTGGGGGGAGGTTGGAGAGGCGGAGTGAAATGAGGGGTGGTGAGAGGAGGAGAGGTTGGAGTGGAATGAACTGCCTGGTACCCCTTACCAGCAACTCCAACAGTATCTCCATCATTATCTCCACCACTATCTCCACCAGTAGCTCCACCATTATCTCCCTCCCCAGTATGGTCGTGTGGGGTGTCTGTGAGCTCCCCATGAAGCTGCCTGTCTCCCTCCATACTTGGTTGCTAGTTGACACTCTGTAGTCTTGCAGGAACGATGAAAATCTGCAGTACAACTGGAACAGTTTATTTAATAGTACAAGAATTTATCTGTGCTAGAGTGAGTGAGTGAGTGCGGTAGGCTTGGCAACACCGTGTTGACTTGGCAGTGATGTGCGTGTGCCGGCCCAGCTGGAAGGCAACTTAGGCAAGTTGAGGTGCGAGAGCTTCAGTGTGGCTGGAGACGTTAGAGGGGGAGGGTATGCTACTCCTCGTTTTTGTCCAGCTATGTTTCGGCAGCTATAACCCTCACAGAAAGTCAGGAATGGGCACAAATGACATGGGACATATAATAAAGGCACTGCACTACACACTTAAGCACTTCACTGCACTATAAAGCACTGCACAATAATAAATCTAGGGCTGGAGAGGCGAGGTCTTGCAAGATGGCTGGCTGATAATCCGGTCTTGGCTCGTATCTCCTGGCTTTAATACACTGACTGCGCCATGTATGGTTGTCATGTATAGCTACAACAACCTTGATAATCCTTTCTTGCACAAGGATGTAAAGTAAAAGTCCAGAGATAAATTTGTAGGTTGTGTATTAGCCAAAGAGATACAGAGAGCTGGGGGGCACTGTGCTGAAGGTGCCGACCGGAGTTTAACTGAGGAACATGTGCAATGTTGGATATATTTGGTGCAATGAGCTACTACAGAGTACGGTATATTACCATGGGATATTAAACAATTATGGTATTGCCCTGAAAGTACATGTGTGTATGTTGCAATATGATTAAGGCATGTATGCACTTAACCTATATCCACACAGAGATTAGGGGATACGATTTCCAGCAGGAGAATGGCTAATATGTCGTGAGAGTGTGCTTAAGCCTTTAACTGTCTTGATAGCGTAATAGTTAGTGTGCTGGATTTATGTGTGAGTATCCTAGGTTCGAGTCCTGGGAGTGCCAAACGTGTTCATAAATGTCATTAATTTCATTAATTAGGTGTATTTGTAAGATCATTTGTGGGTTGGTGATATCACGGATGAATGGACTACTGTTACAGGATCGGAAATATGTTTTTTAACCTTCCAGAATGCCTTGACGTAGTTTGTAATGTTATTCTGGCTAGGAATAGACAATTATATCAATATATAAATCAATATATAAAAGAATAGGTTGTAACAAACATTGAATTGTGATAGATTGTACTGATTCTAACCCGCATAAAATCGTCTAATGATAGCCTGAATAAATCGTCTAATGATAACCTGAATAAATCGTCTAATGATAACCTGAATAAATCGTCTAATGATAACCTGAATAAATCGTCTAATGATAACCTGAATAAATCGTCTAATGATAACCTGAATAAATCGTCTAATGATAACCTGAATAAATCGTCTAATGATAACCTGAATAAATCGTCTAATGATAACCTGAATAAATCGTCTAATGATAACCTGAATAAATCGTCTAATGATAACCTGAATAAATCGTCTAATGATAACCTGAATAAATCGTCTAATGATAACCTGAATAAATCGTCTAATGATAACCTGAATAAATCGTCTAATGATAACCTGAATAAATCGTCTAATGATAACCTGAATAAATCGTCTAATGATAACCTGAATAAATCGTCTAATGATAACCTGAATAAATCTACAATGCTGCCATGTTTTTGAAGACGTTAAGGGGGTCACCGTTTTTTTTTTCTCACCTTTTCTCTCTTTCCCTGGCTTGTATCCAATCGGCCCCATTCAGCCAACTGTTTTAAGACGTTTATCCCCTTCCAGGTGTCGATTTCTTCCTGGCGAGCGATAGCGAGCCAGCTTTGTATGGAGAAATCCGGCTTTGCCGGAGAAATTTTTCTATTGAAATATGTACAAATTTAACTTGCTGTCATAACAAAAAAATATATAAGCTGGCTCGCTACCGCTCGCCAGGAAAATATTGATACCTGGATGGGGGTAAACGTCTTAAAACAATAAAATGAATGGGGCCTAATGGGTCCAAGCCAAAGAGAGAGGGAGATAAAGAGAAAAAATAGCGAGGTGGGCTCCCTTAATGAAACCAGGAAGGTGCATAAACTCTAACTTGTGATGAGTTTGGTCGAGGCGAGTCACACAAGTTACACAAACTTGCTCTGTATGTCAAGGTTTGGTCACTTTCAGGACATTGAGCGGAATCCTCGTGTATATTTTGTCTTCCCTCTGTACCTAAAATATTACACACCGCGTATAATACTGTTTCCTCTGAGGCTTGAAGTATTACACACCGCGTATAATACTGTTTCCTCTGAGGCTTATATTACACACCGCGTATAATACTGTTTCCACACCGCGTATAATACTGTTTCCTCTGAGGCTTATATTACACACCGCGTATAATACTGTTTCCTCTGAGGCTTATATTACACACCGCGTATAATACTGTTTCCTCTGAGGCTTATATTACACACCGCGTATAATACTGTTTCCTCTGAGGCTTATATTACACACCGCGTATAATACTGTTTCCTCTGAGGCTTATATTACACACCGCGTATAATACTGTTTCCTCTGAGGCTTATATTACACACTGCGTATAATACTGTTTCCTCTGAGGCTTATATTACACACCGCGTATAATACTCTTTCCTCTGAGGCTTATATTACACACCGCGTATAATACTGTTTCCTCTGAGGCTTATATTACACACCGCGTATAATACTGTTTCCTCTAAGGCTTATATTACACACCGCGTATAATACTGTTTCCTCTGAGGCTTATATTACACACCGCGTATAATACTGTTTCCTCTGAGGCTTGAAGTATTTAAGTTTGTGTGTAACATACTTCTTTCTGCACTCATGCGTAAATTAGCTTGCATTGAATAACGGAATACATTCAGGATTAATGCCTAATTGATTTCTTATCCCTGAATTCATTAATAAATGACCAGGTACCAGCTCTACAACAATGTTTACACTTTGCAATATTTCAATCAATTTCACCCTCGGAGGGTCACTCATGGGAAGTAATTATTGTCTTTGGTCTACTATGATGACTTGTACACTACATTCTGGATATCATTAAGCATAGACTACAGTAGATCTAATGTAGTATATGCATTATGTGATTCTACGCAGCTTTGAAATATCATTAAGAATCGGAAACATACTGTCTATATAAATTCATCTTTTGATTCCCATAGATCGCCTTTCAGTTTAATTAAATCGCGTAATAGTAGTCAACATCAAATAACTTAAAGACCCATGATATCCTGAAACAGTTACATTAAATTGTCTGATAGTAGACAGAAAATTATAGTATATGATCCTCGTCCGGGCACAAAGATGTATAACTCCTTTCCTGCATTATGTGAAATATAACACATCTGTTAGCATGGCTGTCGAATTAGAGTGTCCTTAAGGGGAGGTGGGCTGGTTTTCTGCCACCCCATCTCCTTCGCGTTTCGCCCTATTGTGTTTTAAATTTTAAGACGTTCGGCCCATTAGTTTGGCGATTTAAAGATTGTATGCCCCATTTCTTTGTCAATATTTAGACCTTTCGTGCCACGTAGGTGTCGATATTTTTCTGGCGAGCGATAGCGAGCCTGTCTAAGGGCTGTTTTTACATCTAGATGGAGGTCTAGGGAGGAAACTAAAATATATTTAATAAATCCAAACACCAAGCAAATAAATAAGCCTGCATCTCCCCTTCATGAGACCAGTAGATATAAATACAACAAACAAAGGCAGTGTGACAAGCAAACAGACATCCAGCCCGACACACAGCCAGTCAGGCGGGAGAAAACAA
Source organism: Paralithodes platypus (assembly GCA_032716605.1). Classification (NCBI taxonomy): domain Eukaryota; kingdom Metazoa; phylum Arthropoda; class Malacostraca; order Decapoda; family Lithodidae; genus Paralithodes; species Paralithodes platypus. The sequence goes on from CM064519.1 coordinate 27,967,657, forward strand.
TGCAGACAAATATATACCGACAACCAACCACCAATGAATATATACCGACAACCAACCACCAATGAAGATATACCGACAACCAACCACCAATGAAGATATACCGACAACCAACCACCAATGAAGATATACCGACAACCAACCACCAATGAAGATATACCGACAACCAACCACCAATGAAGATATATACCGACAACCAACCACCAATGAAGATATACCGACAACCAACCACCAATGAAGATATACCGACAACCAACCACCAATGAATATATACCGACAACCAACCACCAATGAATATATACCGACAACCAACCACCAATGAATATATACCGACAACCAACCACCAATGAATATATACCGACAACCAACCACCAATGAATATATACCGACAACCAACCACCAATGAATATACCGACAACCAACCACCAATGAATATATACCGACAACCAACCACCAATGAATATATACCGACAACCAACCACCAATGAAGATATACCGACAACCAACCACCAATGAAGATATACCGACAACCAACCACCAATGAATATATACCGACAACCAACCACCAATGAATATATACCGACAACCAACCACCAATGAATATATACCGACAACCAACCACCAATGAATATATACCGACAACCAACCACCAATGAATATATACCGACAACCAACCACCAATGAATATTTAACGACAAACCAACCACCAATGAATATATACCGACAACCAACCACCAATGAATATATACCGACAACCAACCACCAATGAATATATACCGACAACCAACCACCAATGAATATATACCGACAACCAACCACCAATGAATATATACCGACAACCAACCACCAATGAATATATACCGACAACCAACCACCAATGAATATATACCGACAACCAACCACCAATGAATATATACCGACAACCAACCACCAATGAATATATACCGACAACCAACCACCAATGAATATATACCGACAACCAACCACCAATGAAGATATACCGACAACCAACCACCAATGAAGATATACCGACAACCAACCACCAATGAATATATACCGACAACCAACCACCAATGAATATATACCGACAACCAACCACCAATGAATATATACCGACAACCAACCACCAATGAATATATACCGACAACCAACCACCAATGAATATATACCGACAACCAACCACCAAAGAATATATAGATTCAGGCAAGAAAAGACAGAAATACAGAGAGAGAGAGGGAAACAGACACACTGGGTTGCCAATCCGACGTTTAGACAGCCATCCATATAGAGAGCTAAACTCAAATGGAAACACAAATGCCGTTAAGACTGATAGTAAGATTATAATTAAGACGAATAGGGAACATAAGTCTTGTTTCCAGAGCCCTTGTTGTTTTCGGAAAAGTAAAAGTGTTCCTGAATAGTGATGCATGTTGTGGGAACCAGACTGCTGTTTGTGTGTGTGTGTATGTATGTATGTGTGTGCGTAGATGTGAGTGTGTGTGTGTGTGTGAGCGTATATGTGAGCGTGTGTATGTGTGTGCATATGTGTGATCGTGTGTGTGTTTACCGCTCAAACTTCTTCGAACTTCTAAGCAATTCTCGAAAGTAAATATGTACAAAGGAAATCAAGCAACAACAGGTCTAGTGACCCCTCTAGGCTGCTTGTCCTCCAAAACACTGATGATCGAGTGTCCAAACAGTGGTTTAAAGTGGGTAAGGGAAAATTGGAAAGGGAACTACTGCCCTGGAACCAATGTCCGTGGCAGGATTAGGAAGTTAGTAGGGGACAGATGGCTTAGTAACATAACAGTTATAAGGGATCTTTCGTATATCTGGGAAAAAGAGAATGACGTCTTAGTAATATATATATATACGCAATAATCCTTGATGAATCTGAGGGGGGAATAAAATGAAGTTATCCATTCACAAACGCAGTCAGCCGCGGGTTTGATGCAAGATATTTGTCTAGGCAAAGTTTAAAAGAATCACAAATGTACAGTACATGTACGCGCGTACACATACTACCCTAACTCACACATAAACATACCTACCAATACACATTCTCTCTCTCTCTCTCTCTCTCTCTCTCTCTCTCTCTCTCTCTCTCTCTCTCTCTCTCTCTCTCTCTCTCTCTCTCTCTCTCTCTCTCTCAAAAGTAAGGGAAACGATAACATGAGACACATAAATAAGTGTGACGAATATAAACAGTAAATGAAACTAAAGAAAAAGAAAAAAAAAATCAGATGAAAACGAGAGGCAACCCCATGGTCAAAAACGTCAACAAGAGAGCCCTCTGATTGTGTATGCGTGTTCTCTCCATTACAAGGATCCACACCAGAAAACTGACGAAACCCAAAAAGAGGCTATAGAGAACAGGACGAAAAGTTGTTCACAGTTAGGCCTTGTATATAACGGTAAACAAACATATAATACATATTATACAAATACATAGATATATAAGTAAGTAAACAAAAAATATTTATACATAAATAAGTAAGTAAACAAAATATTTATACATAAATAAGTAAGTAAACAAAATATTTATACATAAATAAGTAAGTAAACAAAATATTTATACATAAATAATTAAGTAAAACAAATATTTATACATAAATAATTAAGTAAACAAAATATTTATACATAAATAAGTAAGTAAACAAAATATTTATACATAAATAAGTAAGTAAACAAAATATTTATACATAAATAAGTAAGTAAACAAAATAGTTATACATAAATAAGTAAGTAAACAAAATAGTTATACATAAATAAGTAAGTAAACAAAATATTTATACATAAATAAGTAAGTAAACAAAATATTTATACATAAATAAGTAAGTAAACAAAATATTTATACATAAATAAGTAAGTAAACAAAATATTTATACATAAATAAGTAAGTAAACAAAATATTTATACATATATAAGTAAGTAAACTAAATATTTATCCATAAACAGGAAAAGAGGCAAAACTATAGTCTATTCGCTGTAAGTAGGCGAAAAATCATGACCTCTACCCTCTGTAATTCAAGAACGACTAGAGTAATGGAGCTAATATTTCCACCATTTGGGAAGAGTAAGTCGAGGAATAGATGTGGAAATTTACAGCCAATTTGCTTTAGTCCTTTTTGAGTTACAGAGGATAGAGGTATTTATTTCTCGCCTACTTACAGTGAATAGACTATAGCAAATATAGAGTGAAAAGTGATGGCCAGTATGACGAAATACCAGAGTTCAGCAGTTCATAAAATTAATGTAATTACCAATGGGAAGCTTCCTTCCACCGACGTATATGTGTAGACACATGAAGCAGACACATGCGATTTAATATTTGTGTGATATGACTCAGCCAGGCCTCGAACCCAGGCCAGTAGTGCAGCACTCCAACACCTTAACCACTAGGCCATCGAGGCGCTAAAAGTTAAGAGAGCTGGCTTCATGTTTCCACCACCAAGGATTACTTAATGTGTATAATATAATCGTTAAGGGGGTCACCCGCCTTTTTTATCTTTCTCTTCTTTTCTCTCTTTCCCTGGCTTGCATCCATTCGGCCCCATTCAGCCAACTGTTTTAAGACGTTTATCCCCATCCAGGTGTCGATTTCTTCCTGGCGAGCGAAAGCGAGCCAGCATATTTTTAAAAATGTTTTTGACTGCAGGCTAAATTTGTACATTTGTTTATAGAAAAATGTCTCTGACGAAGCCGTATTTCTCCATACAATGTTGGCTTGCTATCGCTCGCCAGGAAGAAATCTACACCTGGATGGGGATAAACGTCCTAAAATACTAGGCTGAATGCGGCAGAATGGATACAAACCAGAGAAAGAGAGAAAAGGAGAGAAAAAATGCTGCTCACACCCCTTAACAGTTTTAATACAATCCCAGTCATAAATTCTACCCCCGAATGGTAGAAGTACAAAGGAGTACAAAGGAAATCAAGCAACAACAGATCTAGTGACCCTTCTAGGTTGCTTGTCCTCCAAAACACTGAGGATCAAGTGTCCAAACAGTGGTTTAGAGTGGGTAAGGGAACATTGGAAAGGGAATTACTGCCCTGGAACTAATGTCCGTGGCAGGATTAGGAAGTTAAACACACAGAGTAACACAGAGTAGAAGAGTAATTTAGGAGTTAAACACACAGATCTGCTTCAAATCCAAAAATATATCGGCAAATTATTATATAAGGCTTGGGGTACGGTTGGCCAAATAAGTCGTGTCGCTTCTGTCATTACGTTTTGCTCGATGTATGCTGTATTAATGTCTGTCAGATGTTGAATAGGGTGTGTAAAGATAGGATCATGGTTGTATATCTCACTCTGAACGATGATGTAAACCTTAGATAGCGCCGATACCAATTATTGATCGAAATATACTTAGTGCCGCGCCATGACTTATTTGGCCCACTGTACTTGCTTACAGACCTGCATACACTAGCAGGCCTTGGTGGCTCGCAGGTGGCACTGTACATGCTTACATTACAGGCCTGCATACACTAGCAGGCCTTGGTGGCTCGCAGGTGGCACTGTACATGCTTACATTACAGACCTGCATACACTAGCAGGCCTTGGTGGCTCGCAGGTGCCACTGTACATGCTTACATTACAGACCTGCATACACTAGCAGGCCTTGGTGGCTCGCAGGTGGCACTGTACATGCTTACATTACAGACCTGCATACACTAGCAGGCCTTGGTGGCTCGCAGGTGGCACTGTACATGCTTACATTACAGACCTGCATACACTAGCAGGCCTTGGTGGCTCGCAGGTGCCACTGTACATGCTTACATTACAGACCTGCATACACTAGCAGGCCTTGGTGGCTCGCAGGTGGCACTGTACATGCTTACATTACAGACCTGCATACACTAGCAGGCCTTGGTGGCCCGCAGGTGGCACTGTTGGTAGCGGACCACCATATTTGCCACCTACAAATAATTATAAATAGTATGATTAGCGGCTTTTTACGGGGTCATGATATAGGTGTCGTGCACGTACTGTACTTACCCCTATTAACACTATCCGGTGCAACGTCTTGGGGGTTATTAGGATATTTAGTTATATTAACACTATCCGGTGCAACGTCTTGGGGGTTATCAGGATATTTGGTTATATTAACACTATCCGGTGCAACGTCTTGGGGGTTATCAGGATATTTGGTTATATTAACACTATCCGGTGCAACGTCTTGGGGGTTATCAGGATATTTGGTTATATTAACACTATCCGGTGCAACGTCTTGGGGGTTATCAGGATATTTGGTTATATTAACACTATCCGGTGCAACGTCTTGGGGGTTATCAGGATATTTGGTTATATTAACACTATCCGGTGCAACGTCTTGGGGGTTATCAGGATATTTGGTTATATTAACACTATCCGGTGCAACGTCTTGGGGGTTATCAGGATATTTGGTTATATTAACACTATCCGGTGCAACGTCTTGGGGGTTATTAGGATATTTGGTTATATTAACACTATCCGGTGCAACGTCTTGGGGGTTATCAGGATATTTGGTTATATTAACACTATCCGGTGCAACGTCTTGGGGGTTATCAGGATATTTGGTTATATTAACACTATCCGGTGCAACGTCTTGGGGGTTATTAGGATATTTGGTTATATTAACACTATCCGGTGCAACGTCTTGGGGGTTATCAGGATATTTGGTTATATTAACACTATCCGGTGCAACGTCTTGGGGGTTATCAGGATATTTGGTTATATTAACACTATCCGGTGCAACGTCTTGGGGGTTATTAGGATATTTGGTTATATTAACACTATCCGGTGCAACGTCTTGGGGGTTATCAGGATATTTGGTTATATTAACACTATCCGGTGCAACGTCTTGGGGGTTATTAGGATATTTGGTTATATTAACACTATCCGGTGCAACGTCTTGGGGGTTATCAGGATATTTGGTTATATTAACACTATCCGGTGCAACGTCTTGGGGGTTATCAGGATATTTGGTTATATTAACACTATCCGGTGCAACGTCTTGGGGGTTATTAGGATATTTGGTTATATTAATATTGAGGGTTTTTTTCTTTTTTCTTTTTTTTTCTCATTTTCGAACAATGTATTTTTTAGTTTATCCCTATACTTAAAAAAACACCTCTCCAGACCCCCTTCAAACTAAAAAAAGGTCCCCCAGACCCCCTTCAAGCTTAATATGTACATTTTTCGGTAGAAAAATTTCCCGGCCGAAGGCCGTTTTCTTAGAAATTGCAGGCTCGCTATCGCTCGCCTAAGAAATATCGACACCTTATTGGGGTGAAGAGTCTTATAATCGCCAATCTAATGAGTTGAAACGTCTTAAAAATCTCCAAACTAATGAAGTAAAAACAGGGAGGATCCAAAAATGACCCGCCTTGCACCAATTAGGACTAATATGGTTACCAACCGGCAAAGTCAAACAGTTACCTAGGTAGTACTGGACACTGTTTGTTCCTCTCACTACATCCAACCGAGCTGCACTTGTTTGCAGGGCAGCACTGGACAGCACTGTATAAAAGTGAGTGGGTGAGGGGTGTCACACAACCACCTATGGTACCACATGTACCGTATGGAAGTTTATAATTCAATTAATGTCACCTCCATAATCTACCAGCACACACTACTGGAATAGTAGAACTAAAACAACATAATTGCCTGCAAATAATATACCGTAGCTTGTTATAATAGTACTAACAAGCTTTACACACCGCCTCTAAGATTGCTGTTCCCCAGGTATCTGAAGTACAATCGCGCTATTAAGTGATGTCTCGGCATCAAGTATGTTTTGATAAATAATTGGTATCCTCAATATCTAAGCTTCTTTTCTTCATATCGAGTGAAATATACAAACATATTCCTACACTTACCCACCCTATTCAACATCTGATAGACATTAATACAGCACAGAGCAAGCCAAACATAATGACAGCTGGGACGTGACTTATTAGCGCCACCGTACACAGCAGACAAAGAGTGACATCTGCAGGGAATAACACTGTTGTAAATTGTAATGCATCATACATAATATTATACACTGACATTTATGGGGGGTGACCTGCCTTTGTTCTCCCCTGTTTCTCTCTTTCTCTGGCTTGTATCCATTAGGCCCAATTCAGCCTACTGTTTATCCCCATGCAGGTGTCATTTTTATCCTGGCGAGCGGTACCGAGCCAGCATATTTGTTTAAAAAAAAATTGACAGCAGGCTAAAATTGTCTCCGGCGAAGCCGGATTTCTCCATACAATGCTGGCTCGCTATCGCTTGCTAGTAAAAAGTCGACACCTATATGGGGATAAACACCTTAAAACAGCAGGCTGAATGGGGCCGAATGGATACAAGCTAGGGAAAGAGAGAAAAGGAGAGACAGATACAAAAAAAGACGGTGACCCCCCCTTAAGGGGAGGTATTTAGTTTGTTCCCTAGACCTCCATCAAGCTTAAAATTACACCCCCTAGAGTCCCTTTCAAGATAAATTTGTACAATTTTCGGTAGAAAAATGTCCCGGCCGAAGGCCGGTTCCTCTTAAATTACAGGCTCGCTATCGCTCGCCAGGATAAAATCGACACCTGAATTGCACGAATGGTCTTAATATGGGGTGAAAGTTCTTAAAATCGCTAAACTAATGGGGCAAACGTTTTATAATATCAAAAGCAATGGGGCTAAACATGAGAGAGAAAGGGGTCAAGAAAAAAATCCCTCAAGTGGAGATCTCCCCTTAACTAACATGGTAACTGATATTCTTCTAACTTATGAACTATTATGCATTGTCTTCATTTTGTAATAACTACTTTGCATATACGGCCTTTTCATATTTATAGAGTTGATGTAAATGTAATAACCTTTTCATGTTGGTTCGCCGGGCCAGAGTCGGTTTAGAGTTTACGATCATTGCGGTTTAACTGTACGGTCGTATCCAAGCCATATTTCTCGTATATTGCTCTCCTTCATTCTCTCCTAAACCCAAACTACACATGTCTTCACCAACAGAATAATAATATAACGTAACGTTAAAACATGTGTTAAAAGCAACTAGAGCCGATCGAGGTCATCATGTATTCGTATTAACACTTAAATACTAACTTCTAAGCGTATTTGTTTTCGGTGAAAATCATTATACTTTTCCTGACCTTTTACTAACCTACTTCTCTAGATGTAATTAGTAGGGGGTATTATATCGTATAATGATCTTACTCATATACTCATATACTCATATACTACAGTCTATTTGACTTTGCTCTATTCCAAAAAAAAAATCTAAGAAGTATTAAATTGATACGCAGCCTGACTTTACAGCCTTCCGTCTCATTAACTCACGTACACTCACCAATTATCTGCAGTCGCTCTCTCAATGCAATGTTGCATTTCTCTCACTATTCTACCGCTATTACAATTATCAGTGTTTCTCAGATCTCTCTCAGTGTATACCACCCCCTCTTCGTAGAGCACGTAGCACCCGTCTTGCAACACAATCCCACCCCTACTCTGTGCAGCTCTCCAACCCAAGAGTGAAACGTTATTCTCAAGTTTTCTTCTATTCAAGAGCTGAGCTCTGGAATTCTCTCAGAATCAGTCTTTCCCTCTTCCTATGATTTAAATTGCTTCAAACTCCGTGTGTCCAGGAATTTTGGCTCGAACGTCCCTTAATTTTGGCCCTGTCACTCTTTCAACTCTGGGGGAGGCTCTCACTACAGGCAGTTCTGCCTTTTGTCTCCCTCACTCACATAGAAAAAAAAAATCAGGTTCATGTAATCGTTATCATAAACTGACCCATACCTGAATGGCTACTTACAGCCCTACAGTGACTTTATCCTGTTTGTTGAAACTGTATAATTATATGGTGCGCAGTGTTTATAGAATTACTGTATATTGTTCTGTGGGAATGACTGTAGGTGTGTATGTACAGTCGAAGACATAAAGGACGATGCACCCATTTGAAAGTAGGTCAACTCAAATGAGATTGTACAATGGCTTAACTGTGTTGGTGGTGTAATGGTTTTGATGCTTATGTTCTGGGTGTGGTGTCCCGACTTCGAATCATCCCGGGAGGACCATATATTTCCATTAGTTTATTCAAGTACATTGGGGTTTGTAATGGATGATTAATGTTAAGAACGGGGGGGGGGGGTTTACCGTACTCAATTAGTATAACCCTGATGGTTCAGAACTTTGCTTTAAGGGGAGATAGGTCTTTTTGTTTTTGGACCCTCTTCTCCCTCGTGTTAAACCCCATTAGTTTGGAGATTTAAAGACGTTCGGCCCATTATTTGGCGATTTTAACACCATTCGCCCAATGTTGTTCTTAATTTTAAGACCTTTCGTGTCGATTTTTTTTCCTGGCGAGCGATAGCGAGCCTGTAATTTGAAGAGGAATCAGCCTTCGGCTGGGACATTTTTCTACCGAAAAATGTACAAATCTATCTTGAATGGGGGTCTAGGGGCTTTTTTTTAAAGCTTGATGGGAGGTCTAGCGAGAAAACTAAAAAATATATGAATGAATTAATATATACCGGTAGACCAAAACATAACCACTACCCCCTTAAGGGGAGGTTTTTAGTTGATTCCCTAGACTTCCATCAAACTTAAAATTACTCCCCCTTGACCCCCTTTCAAGATAAATTTGTACATTTTTCGGTAGAAAAATGTCCCGGCCGAAGGCCGGTGCCCCTTAAATTACAGGCTCGCTATCGCTCGCCAGGAAAAAATCGACACCTAAATGGCACGAACGGTCTTAAAATTGACAGAAATGGGGCGAGGGTTCTTAAAATCGCCAAACTAATGGGGCAAGCGTCTTTAAATCTCACAAGCAATGGGGCTAAACATGAGGGAGAAAGAGGTTCAGAAAAAAATCCTCCAGGTAGAACCCTTAAAGGTCCAAAGATTTCAATTACTATAACCGTATAAGACTTAGTAATTATGTTCACCATTGTTCAGTAGTCTGGAAAGTACTCGTGTACTGTACACTCTTCCGCACTCACTCACGCGTGTTTACTCTTCCCCAAAACTCGTTATTCTTTAACCCCTTTAGTACGATGACGTAATTTTCATCATATTCTGGTTACCATAAGATGACTTGCTTTCGCTTACAATCTACCTCTAGGACTCAAAGGGGTAAATAGGATCGCAATAAACCCTCTGAATAACATAGGTCCTTCTTAAACTGCAGAACATTTTCTAATTTTAGCCAGAATGAAAAGTTTAAAGACGTCGTCGTGTTCAAGGGGTTATTACATCATTCTACACTCATTAAAGACGTCGTCGTGTTCAAGGGGTTATTACATCATTCTACACTCATTAAAGACGTCGTCGTGTTCAAGGGGTTATTACATCATTCTACACTCATTAAAGACGTCGTCGTGTTCAAGGGGTTATTACATCATTCTACACTCATTAAAGACGTCGTCGTGTTCAAGGGGTTATTACATCATTCTACACTCATTAAAGACGTCGTCGTGTTCAAGGGGTTATTACATCATTCTACACTCATTAAAGACGTCGTCGTGTTCAAGGGGTTATTACATCATTCTACACTCATTTAACACTATCTGGTCCGACGTGTTGTGGGTTTTATGATATTTGGTTTAATAATTATTGAGGAATTTGCTTGTTTTTGCCAACTCCCAGGTTATATCTCACTTATATAAGCTTACTCATTTCCTAAACTAATTATTTATATCCTAATTAAAGGGAATATAGGCTAAACACCTTTCATCACTGTAACTCATTACTATGTATACCCCCCCCCCCTCTCTTACACTCTAGTACACTTACCAACACACTAAACCTCATAGGGAATAATTCCACCAAATGTTGTTACCCCGGGAGAATAATTCAGTGCCATTAACCCTTTTACAAATCTTATTACTTACCTGCCGCAGCAACACAGGAATTATATTGTTTGTTTGTGTGTGTGTGTGTGTGTGTGTGTGTGTGTGTGTGTGTGTGTGTGTGTGTGTAAAAATAATAAATAATTGTCGGTTTACTGTTCATTGCAGCCCTGAGGCTGAAAATCTACAAATCTACAGAGTTTTTCTTAAACCTACAGTAGGTACAGTACAATGCTTATTCTACCTTAACTTTGAAGTAACATGTGACCTTTGGCGACCGTGAGGTGACTGGCTTCCCACCAAGTACATACGCAGATGCACTTTGTATTGGTGAGAAGTATGTGTAGGCTAACAGAGGCTGATAGCAGCTTGGTTAGGGAGGAACCACGATATAGTTATCTCTGTCACTATGGCCGAAAAACATTTTAGGATTCTGATGGAGACTCGAACCCTCGCCCCGGCCCTCACGGTCAGCGCAAGACATAGCACCTTAAACCACGGGACCACAGCGACCCGTGTGTGTGGATGCTTGTGTTTATATATTGTTAATTAATATTGTGTTCGTGTGCGTGTAGTGCTTGTGATTGTTATTATTAAAGATATTAATGTAGGCGGTGTTAATAGTAATGTCTATAAATGTAGAGTAATTGACATACTGTACAGGCTGGCGTGAATGTAGAGTAATTGACATACTGTACAGGCTGGCGTGAATGTAGAGTAATTGACATACAGTACAGGCTGGCGTGAATGTAGAGTAATTGACATACTGTACAGGCTGGCGTGAATGTAGAGTAATTGACATACAGTACAGGCTGGCGTGAATGTAGAGTAATTGACGTACTGTACAGGCTGGCGTGAATGTAGAGTAATTGACATACTGTACAGGCTGGCGTGAATGTAGAGTAATTGACATACTGTACAGGCTGGCGTGAATGTAGAGTAATTGACATACTGTACAGGCTGGCGTGAATGTAGAGTAATTGACATACAGTACAGGCTGGCGTGAATGTAGAGTAATTGACATACTGTACAGGCTGGCGTGAATGTAGAGTAATTGACATACAGTACAGGCTGGCGTGAATGTAGAGTAATTGACATACTGTACAGGCTGGCGTGAATGTAGAGTAATTGACATACAGTACAGGCTGGCGTGAATGTAGAGTAATTGACATACTGTACAGGCTGGCGTGAATGTAGAGTAATTGACATACTGTACAGGCTGGCGTGAATGTAGAGTAATTGACATACTGTACAGGCTGGCGTGAATGTAGAGTAATTGACATACTGTACAGGCTGGCGTGAATGTAGAGTAATTGACATACTGTACAGGCTGGCGTGAATGTAGAGTAATTGACATACAGTACAGGCTGGCGTGAATGTAGAGTAATTGACATACTGTACAGGCTGGCGTGAATGTAGAGTAATTGACATACTGTACAGGCTGGCGTGAATGTAGAGTAATTGAATTACAGTACAGACTGGCGTGAATGTAGAGTAATTGACATACTGTACAGGCTGGCGTGAATGTAGAGTAATTGACATACAGTACAGGCTGGCGTGAATGTAGGGTAATTGACATACTGTACAGGCTGGCGTGAATGTAGAGTAATTGACATACTGTACAGGCTGGCGTGAATGTAGAGTAATTGACATACTGTACAGGCTGGCGTAAATGTAGAGTAATTGACATACTGTACAGGCTGGCGTGAATGTAGAGTAATTGACATACAGTACAGGCTGGCGTGAATGTAGAGTAATTGACATACTGTACAGGCTGGCGTGAATGTAGAGTAATTGACATACTGTACAGGCTGGGGTGAATGTAGAGTAATTGACATACAGTACAGGCTGGCGTGAATGTAGAGTAATTGACATACTGTACAGGCTGGCGTGAATGTAGAGTAATTGACATACAGTACAGGCTGGCGTGAATGTAGAGTAATTGACATACTGTACAGGCTGGCGTGAATGTAGAGTAATTGACATACTGTACAGGCTGGCGTGAATGTAGAGTAATTGACATACTGTACAGGCTGGCGTGAATGTAGAGTAATTTACATACTGTACAGGCTGGCGTGAATGTAGAGTAATTGACATACAGTACAGGCTGGCGTGAATGTAGAGTAATTGACATACAGTACAGGCTGGCGTGAATGTAGAGTAATTGACATACTGTACAGGCTGGCGTGAATGTAGAGTAATTGACATACAGTACAGGCTGGCGTGAATGTAGAGTAATTGACATTCTGTACAGGCTGGCGTGAATGTAGAGTAATTGACATACAGTACAGGCTGGCGTGAATGTAGAGTAATTGACATACTGTACAGACTGGCGTGAATGTAGAGTAATTGACATACCGTACAGGCTGGCGTGAATGTAGAGTAATTGACATACTGTACAGGCTGGCGTGAATGTAGAGTAATTGACATACTGTACAGACTGGCGTGAATGTAGAGTAATTGACATACAGTACAGGCTGGCGTGAATGTAGAGTAATTGACATACTGTACAGACTGGCGTGAATGTAGAGTAATTGACATACAGTACAGACTGGCGTGAATGTAGAGTAATTGACATACAGTACAGGCTGGCGTGAATGTAGAGTAATTGACATACTGTACAGGCTGGCGTGAATGTAGAGTAATTGACATACAGTACAGACTGGCGTGAATGTAGAGTAATTGACATACTGTACAGGCTGGCGTGAATGTAGAGTAATTGACATACAGTACAGACTGGCGTGAATGTAGAGTAATTGACATACTGTACAGGCTGGCGTGAATGTAGAGTAATTGACATACAGTACAGACTGGCGTGAATGTAGAGTAATTGACATACAGTACAGGCTGGCGTGAATGTAGAGTAATTGACATACAGTACAGGCTGGCGTGAATGTAGAGTACTTGACATACAGTACAGACTGGCGTGAATGTAGAGTAATTGACATATTGTACAGGCTGGCGTGAATGTAGAGTAATTGACATACAGTACAGACTGGCGTGAATGTAGAGTAATTGACATACTGTACAGGCTGGCGTGAATGTAGAGTAATTGACATACTGTACAGGCTGGCGTGAATGTAGAGTAATTGATATACTGTACAGGCTGGCGTGAATGTAGAGTAATTGACATACAGTACAGGCTGGCGTGAATGTAGAGTAATTGACATACTGTACAGGCTGGCGTGAATGTAGAGTAATTGACATACAGTACAGGCTGGCGTGAATGTAGAGTAATTGACATACTGTACAGGCTGGCGTGAATGTAGAGTAATTGACATACAGTACAGGCTGGCGTGAATGTAGAGTAATTGACATACAGTACAGACTGGCGTGAATGTAGAGTAATTGACATACTGTACAGGCTGGCGTGAATGTGCAGCGGTAGAAATGTATGGATAGATAAATAGATAGATGGATGGATAGATAGCTAGTTAGATATATAGGTAGATAAATAGATAGATAGATAGATAGATAGATAGATATATAGGTATACTGTAAATGGATATGTGTATATGTGAACTGATATATGAATTTGAATGTAGATCTGATGATATTGATAGTACTTTGATTGGAATATAAGGTCAAGTGAGCTGGATGCCAACGTAGTTAAAGTATTGTAAGTGCCAACATGTATTAACCCTTTGAGTACCGGCGACGTGTGTTATATTTTATTCTACCTATATTTAGACGATATTATGCAGCTTAGGAAGGATCTGTGGTTGTTAAAAAGGTTGGTTGAGATAGGTTGAAGCTTTTTATTTTTTGCTAGAGGTCCTTCCTAAGCTGAATAAAATTATCTAATAGTTCCCAGAATACGATGACAAGGACTTTCCTGGTACTGAGGTTTTTAGTGTGTTTCCTAGACTTCCATGAAGCTTGAAATTACACCCCCTTGACCCCCTTTCAAGATAAATTTACAAATTTTTCGGTAGAAAAATGTCCCGGCCGAAGGCCGATTCCTCTTAAATTACAGGCTCGCTATCGCTCGCCAGAAAAAATTGACACCTAAATGGGACGACAGGTCTTAAAAGTGACATAAATGGGGTGAAAGTTCTTAAAATCGCCAAACTAATGGGGCGAACGTCTTAAAATCTCAAAAGCAATGGGGCTAAACATGAGGGAGAAAGGGGTGAAGAAAAAAATCCCTCAAGTGGAAATCTCCCCTTAACCCCTTCTGTACCGGCGCCGTCCTTGTAGCTTTTATGCTGGCTACTTTTAGACGATGTTATGCCGTGTACAATGGGCCCACAACAATGTACAGGTGTCGAACGATCTCACTTAGCCTTTATTACTACCACAGCTCCTTCTTAAGGGGAGGCAGACCGTTTTTCTGGACTCCCTTCTCCCTAATGTTTAACCCCACTAGCTTTGAAATTATAAGACGTTCGGCCCATTAGTTTGGGGATTTTAACACCTTTCGCCCCATTTCGTTGCTGATTTTAACACCTTTCGTGCCATTCAGGTGTCGATTTTTTCCTGGCGAGCGATAGCGAGCCTGCAATTTTAAGAAGAACCGGCCTTCGGCCGGGACATTTTTCTACCGAAAAATGTACAAATTTATCTTGAAGGGGGGTCTAAGGTGTGTTTTTCTAAGCTTGATGGAGGTCTAGGGAGGAAACTAAAAAAATATATGAATAAATGAATTAATAGACCAAACAAACGGCCAAATCGTCTAATTATAGCTAGAATTAATCCAATAAGACGTCGCCGGTATTGAAGGGGTTAATGTAGATGGCTGTAGGTTAACGTTATATACTCACTGGGGGCTGGAATCGTGGCTGCAATCACCCTCCGACTCCATTCCCGTGAGATCCCCCCAAACAGCTCCCGACATGAATGGTCGAACTTCCTCAAACATGAATCACGTGGTTTTCCCCGAGGGCTCTTCAAGGGAAGATATTTTCCACTGGAGGGATTTGTTTTTATCTGGACCCCTCTCTCCCTCATGTTTAGCCCCAGTGCGGTTGAGATTTTAAGACGTTCGCCCCCTTAGTTTGCCGATTTTAAGAACTCTCACCCCATTTTTGTCAATTGTATGACTTTTTGTGCCATTTAGGTGTCGATTTTTTCCTGACGAGCGATAACGAGCCAGTAATTCAAGAGGAACCGGCCTACGGCCGGGACATTTTTCTACCGAAAAATGTACACATTTATCTTGAAAGGGGGTCTAGGGGGTGTAATTTTAGTTTGATGGATGTCTAGGGAATAAACTAAAAACCTCCCCTTAACTCAAGGTTGTCATTGGAGGTGTTTGGTGTTGAAGTGAAATTCATAAAAAATATATTGTCACCCACCAAAACCACCATATGGGAAGGGTCGACTTGAAGGAGGGTGGGTCGACACTGGTGCTCGCGGACTAGGCACCCAATATGTCTTGCAGAGAGTAGAGGTGCTGGGTTGACACTTGTCCATACCAGCTGTACCCCACCATGATTCAGTAGAGATATTTGGGACACAAGCAGTCTCTCCAACCGTCTCTCCAAATCACCTTTAAGTGTCTATACCTCCCCTTAAGTGTCTATACCTCCCCTTAAGTGTCTATACCTCCCCTTAAGTGTCTATACCTCCCCTTAAGTGTCTATACCTCCCCTTAAGTGTCTATACCTCCCCTACCCTCCCCTTAAGTGTCTATACCTCCCCTTAAGTGTCTATACCTCCCCTTAAGTGTCTATACCTCCCCTTAAGTGTCTATACCTCCCCTTAAGTGTCTATACCTCCCCTTAAGTGTCTATACCTCCCCTTAAGTGTCTATACCTCCCCTTAAGTGTCTATACCTCCCCTTAAGTGTCTATACCTCCCCTTAAGTGTCTATACCTCCCCTTAAGTGTCTATACCTCCCCTTAAGTGTCTATACCTCCCCTTAAGTGTCTATACCTCCCCTTAAGTGTCTATACCTCCCCTTAAGTGTCTATACCTCCCCTTAAGTGTCTATACCTCCCCTTAAGTGTCTATACCTCCCCTTAAGTGTCTATACCTCCCCTTAAGTGTCTATACCTCCCCTTAAGTGTCTATACCTCCCCTTAAGTGTCTATACCTCCCCTTAAGTGTCTATACCTCCCCTTAAGTGTCTAACCTCCCCTTAAGTGTCTATACCTCCCCTTAAGTGTCTATACCTCCCCTTAAGTGTCTATACCTCCCCTTAAGTGTCTATACCTCCCCTTAAGTGTCTATACCTCCCCTTAAGTGTCTATACCTCCCCTTAAGTGTCTATACCTCCCCTTAAGTGTCTATACCTCCCCTTAAGTGTCTATACCTCCCCTTAAGTGTCTATACCTCCCCTTAAGTGTCTATACCTCCCCTTAAGTGTCTATACCTCCCCTTAAGTGTCTATACCTCCCCTTAAGTGTCTATACCTCCCCTTAAGTGTCTATACCTCCCCTTAAGTGTCTATACCTCCCCTTAAGTGTCTATACCTCCCCTTAAGTGTCTATACCTCCCCTTAAGTGTCTATACCTCGGAACTGTATAACAAGACAGGGAGCACCAGTGTTCTGAAGATCTGTAACTTTGACCTTGTGGTAGGTCTACTGTATGTGTGTCTTTCAGTGTCTGTGTACGTGTATGTGTGCGCGCGTATGAGTATGTATGTGTGTGTGTGCGCGCGTTTGACTGCGTATATGTGTGTGTGCGTGCGCGCGTTTGACTGTGTGTGTGTGTGTGCGTTTGACTGTATATGTGTGTGTGTGTGTGTGCCCGTGTGTTCCTTGTTAGAGCCGTATTGACTCGGCGGGATGAAGGCAGAGATCTTGGAGATGGAGACAAGCGAGGGACAGGGAAGAAAGGGACAATAGAGAAGAAGAAGAAGAAGAAGAAGAAGAAGAAGAAGAAGAAGAAGAAGAAGAAGAAGAAGAGAAGGAAAGAAAGGGACAAGATAAAAGAAGAGGAAGAATGGACCAGAGAGAATACGGAAGAAGAGAGAAAAAGAGAAACAGCGAAAAAAGAAATGAGAAAAAGAAGAAGAATGGACCTGAGAGATAATGCGAAAGAGAAGAGAAGATAAGAAAAAGGGAAGAAAGAGACAAGAGAAAAGAGGAAGAAGAAGAAGAAGAAGAATGCACCAGAGACAATACAGGAGAAGAGAGAACAAGCGAAACTGGAAAGAGACAATAACAAGAAAAAATGGACCATGAAAAATAATATGCGGAAGAAGGGAGCAGAAGAGAAAGAAAGGGGAATGGAGGAGACCATTAGAAAGAAGAGACGAGAGAAAGCAGAAACACATTGGAAGACATAAACGAGAAAGAAACGAAGAAGAACGAGGCAAGGTGCAGGAGGAAACCATAAGGGAAAATGTGTATTTATCTGTTCATATATACAGTATATACAGTATATATATATATATATGTGTGTGTGTGTGCGCGTGTGTATTTTCCTTAGTTTCCTCCTAAGACTTTTATCAGGTTTATAAACAAAAAAACACACACAAACAAAAAATCCCCTGTTAGTTAAATGTGTAAATTTTTCGGTAGAAAAATGTCCCGGCCAAAGACCGGTTCCTCCTAATCTTCAGGCTCGCTATCGCTCGCCAGGAAAAATAGCGGACACCTAAATGAAACAAAATATCTTAGATTCGCCAAACTAATGGGCCGAACATCTTAAAATCTTAAAACTAATGGGGCTAAAAATGGGGGAGAAGGGGATCCATAAAACAAACAAGCCTCCCCCTTAAAAACCAAAGGAGAGGCAGAAAGGAATACAAGGGTTTGAGGGAAAGATGCTAACCAAGAAAAAGTACAAGATAGAGTGTTAAGGGGGCCCACCTCTTTTTTTTCTCTCTCTCCCTCTCTCTCTCTGAATTGTATCCATTCGTCCCCATTCAGCCTACTGTTTTAAACGTTTATCCCCATCCAGATGTCGATTTTGCATATTTAAAACACACATTTTAATAGCAGAATAAATGTATACATTTTTCGATAAAAAAAATTCTCCGACGAAGCCGGATTTCTCCATACAATGATGCCTCGCTATCGCTCGCCAGGAAAAAATCATCACCTGGATGGGGATAAACGTCTTTAAACAGTAGGCGGAATGGGGCCGAGTGGGTATACAAGCCAGAGAAAGAGAGAAAAGGAGAGCAAAAAAAAAAAGCAAGTGACCCTCCTAATGAAGAGGAGACTAAAGAAAGCGAGACACTGAAAGGAGCCAATTAACCCCTTCTGTACCGGCGTAGACTGTTTCATTTTATTCCATCTGTATTTTGACGATTCACTACAGTTGACGAAGGATCTGTGGTAGTAAACAGGGATACGTGAGGTAGTTCGAAGCCTATCAGTTGCCGGAGGCTCTTTTTATACTGAATACAATCGTCTAATAGTAGCCAGAATAGCATATAAAAGACGTCGCCGGTACAGAAGGGGTTAAGGGGAGGTTTTTAGTTTGGTCTCTAGATATCCATCAAGCTTAAGATTACACCCCCTTGAGCCCCTTTCAAGATAAATTTGTACATTTTTCGGTAGAAAAATTTCCCGGCTGAAAGCCGGTTCCTCTTAAATTACAGGCTCGCTATCGCTCGCCAGGATAAAGTCGACACCTAAATTGCACGAAAGGTCTTAAAATTGACGGAAATGGGGCGAAAGTTTTTAAAATCGCCAAACTAATGGGGCGGCTGTCTTAAAATCTCAAAAGCAATGGGGCTAGACATGAGGGAGAGAGGGGTCCAGAAAAAAATCCCTCAAGTCGATATCTCCCCTTAAGAGAGTGATAAGGGGAAGGGTTATTTATTGGTAGATTTATTCATTTATTTGTTATTCTAATTTCTTTCCTACCTAGACCTCCATGAAGCTTGAACATAAATCCCCAAAATCCCCCTTCTAGATGAATGTGTACATTGTCCCAACCGAAGGCCGGTTCCTCCTAAATGACTGGCTCTCTATCACACTAAAGGGGCTAAACATAAGGGAGAAAGGGGACCAAAAATATAGCAACCATAACACAGTAAGAATTCAGATTACAAACAATATAAAGCCGCTGTCACACAGGGGCTTTTTCCGTCAATTTTCCATGAGCAAGTTTGTTCTCGTATTATTTTGGGACATTTTCGCACTGGTATTGGTAACTAGACTGAAGGTAGATTATGTTAGGCGGCTGAATTCCGATAAAGTGTGATTTTTTAAGCTTCCAGACCATAATTGCTCGTAAACATTGCTCGAAAAATAGCTCATGTGACACCGCCTTAAGAAAGAGAAACAGGAAAGAGTGCAAGTTAGATAGCCTTCAGTATGAGAGAGTGGCCAACTTTGTATTTGCGACGCCATTTTGGTGCCTCAATTATCAAACACCAGGATTATATTTAATGCTTTTATTATGTTGAATGTATATCCAAATACTAAATCATTCCAGCATATCCTGTATTGCCGGATGTACGTGGATACTGGATAGGTATGGAGATATTTAAGAAATAGTGGGTGTTTTTTTTGTTTTTGTTTTTTTTTTTTTCTTCTAATGATTCATTTATTCATATATTTTAGTAGTTTCCTCGCTAGATCTCCATGGAGCTTATAAAAGACCTACCTCCCTTCAAGATAAATTTGTACATTTTTCGGTAGCGGTTCGTCTTAAAATTACAGGCTCGTTTTTGCTCGCCAGGAAAAAATCGACACCTAAATGCCACGAAAGGTCTTAAAATTGACATCAAAATGGGGCGAAAGGTATTAAAATTGCCAAACTAATGGGCCGAACGTCTTAAAATTTCAAAACTAATTGGGCTAAACACGAGGGAGTAAGGGGTCTAGAAAAACGGCCCATCTCCCATTAAATGCATATACTGTAGACGAAACTATAACCAGTGGTACCAATATGGTGGAGGTTGGCCGATCTATGTTACTATAGAGTGTATAGTGCAGGACAAATACTAATTGGGTAACATCAGTGAATGGGGAAGGAGGGTAAAAAATATAATAATAAAACAAATAATAATAATAATAATAATAATAATAATAATACAAATAATAATAATAATAACATAATAATAATACAATAATAATAATAATAAAACAATTGTGGAAGGGATATATTTGACCCAGTCGCTGAGAGAAAGACGAAATATGGCTGTAAGTGCAATGCCATGTACCTGCAAAATCCCGTAACCACAAAACTACCCGAGTTAACGTCTGGGATAGCGTAAAATAGTCGTTGGTGGCGAAGTCTAATAAACCCACCACGAGACTATCACCTGGTTCTTTCAAGGAGAACTAAGGTTGCTATCCTATTGTACGTCCGAGGTAGTACAGTGGTAGCGCGTGAGTCTGGCAGCCTACTGACCAGATTTCGATACCTTGCCAGGGGCCAGGTGATGTATGGGGCTGAGACATGGGTTCTGAAGGCAAAAGAGAAAAGAAAGCTGGATGTGATGGAGATGAGTTGCTTGAGAAGCATATGTGGAGTGACTCGTAAAGACACATTGAGGAACAAAGAGATATGTAGGAGAGTGGGGCAGCAGGAACCTTTGTCGGCCAGAGTGGACAAAAGGGTGCTGTGCTGGTATGGGCATGTTGAGCAAATGGAAAATGAAATGCTTACAAAGAGAATATGTGAGTCGGATACAAGGGGAGGTAGGAAGACTTCCATTGAGATGGAGATATTGAGTAGTACAAGCGTTGGAAGATAGAGAAATGACTATAGATCAGGCAATAAAAGTGGTAATAAATAGGAATGAATGCAGAATGCTTGTGAATAGATGAGTGATAACGGGGTTGTTTGAGAGAGGGGGTCGGGCGACAGTTGGACTAGATAATAGTCCGTCAGGCGCCTGGCTCAGAGAGCCAGTACACAGTATATGAAGGGTCTTGCCTGGATGTGTGGTGGTGGGGCTTCAATGCGTGTCTGCCTGCTGAGACCGGAACCTCTCCGGGAGGTCTGGGACCTGGGAATCTTTTGCTGGAAGACCCCAAATAGGCCTAGGTCTGTGGGTCTTTCTCCTTGTCGACCTAGATGTGTTTGATTGTCGACCTAGGTGTGTGTGATTGTTTTTTTGTTTCCGTTTTTTTTTTTTTTTTTTTTTTTTGGGGGGGGGGGGGGCTCTGTCTCGAGTCGGCCACCCCCAGCTGTGGGGTATGTGCCTGAGTATATACATACTTGCATTATGTAAATCCTTTAAGTAGCCTATAAGAAGAAAATAGAGTAGGGAGGCAGAAATTTACGAAGGAAAATCAAACGTATGCGAAGACACCATAAACAAGCACCTATGTGGTGATGGGCTGGTCTATCAGAGTGAGAAGTGAGCGATCTCTGCCATACCCATAGCTTACTCTGACTGTTCCTTTTACTTATATATTTTCTAGATCTCAAGTGACGGCGTCTCTTCCGTGGATTGACCTCCTAATCTACCCAGATTGGAAGCCAAAGCGTCACATTTTTCCTTTGCCCCTCAACTTTTTCTTCATAAATGCTGAGGGGCACAGGGCTCCTCAGCTCACCGCCATGGAGTGGCTTCGGTCACCCAGGCTTTATTGTGGTCGACAGGGAGGGTTCTGTGGGGGCACTCGGTTATGGCCTTGGCCTTGCTCGGGGCCTTGGGGCTGTTCGGCCAGGCAGCTTGGGGAACAACAACAACAACAACAACAACAAGTACCTATTAACAAAAGTATTCAAGGACTGATGAAGGCGAATAACTGACTATAAATATGATATATATAAAACTTGATAAAAGGAGAGAAAATGGGTCAAAAAATTAGTAGGAGGAGCGCTTAGAGTTTTACTGTTATGAAAGGAAGGAGCCACCAGAATGTAAAAATATATAAAGTTGAAAGAAGCAATAACAAAGACAAGAATTTAGGATGAAAAAGGAGACCAGAGAAAGAAGTGCAATAAGTTTTCGTGAATCAACAAAAGAACGTTTTTTGCGGGCCAATCTTTTAGAATGCATCTCCCGGAACAATGAAGGGCCTGAGAAGCATGTCCCTAATTGTGCACCTGTGTTCTCGAGGGTAAACGTTTCAGTGTTTACGAACGGAGATTTTACGGTGCAGGTACAGTTGTTTGCATAAATACTTGAACACCTCTAAGGACAGAAACACGAAGATGGACATTAGTTAGTTTACCTCTGTATTGTTATTATTGTTATTATTTGTATTATTGTTATTATTTTACGGTGCAGGTACAGTTGTGTGCATGAATACTTGAACACCTCTAAGGAAAAACATACGAAAATGAACATTAATTAATGACTCTCTGTAACGAAGATGAGCATTAATTAGTAACTCTCCGTAACGAAGATGAGCATTAATTAGTGACTCTCCGTAACGAAGATGAGCATTAATTAATGACTCTCCGTAACGAAGATGAGCATTAATTAATGAGTCTCCGTAACGAAGATGAGCATTAATTAATGAGTCTCCGTAACGAAGATGAGCATTAATTAGTGAATCTCAGTAACGAAGATGAGCATTAATTAGTGAATCTCCGTAACGAAGATGAGCATTAATTAGTGACAGTAACGAAGATGACCATTAATTAGTGACTCCGTAACAAAGATAAACATTAATTAGTGAATCTCAGTATTTGTATTATTGTAACTCAACCAAATTATCAATATATATCACCGATGTATCCTAATTGTGCCTCCGAATAATATTAAGGGGGTATAATATTATATAGGGCTTTTCTGGACCCACTTCTCCCTCATGCTTAGCCCCATTAGTTATGAGATTTCAAGAAGTTTATCCCATTAGTTTAGAGATTTTAAGACCTTGCACTCCATTTCTTTGTCTATATCAACACCTTGTATGCCCTTTAGATGTCGATTTTTTTCTTGGCGAGCAATAGCGAGGCTGTAAATTTAGGAGGAAGAATGTACAAATCTACATCGAAGGGAAGTCTTGGGAGTGTTTTTTTGTTTAGCTTGATGGAGGTCTAGCAAGGAAACTAATAAATAATTGAATGGATCCATAGACCAATAAATGAACCCTACCCCCCTTAAAAAAGTTCCAAACACATCAATCTAGGACAAATGGTGTGGAAAACTGACAGTGTTTAACGACCATGGGAAGCCAGTGCTTATTTATTACTGAAAGTAGATTACCTTGCCTACTTCAGACAGCATAACAGGGCAAAACTGGAAAACTTAACCCATTCAGGACCAGTGACGTCCTTTTCATTATGGTCTGGCTGTACTAAGGTTACGTTGACAGAAAAACGAATATGAGCTCTTGGAGGCTTAAGGGGGGTGACCTGTTTTGTGTCTGTCCTTTTCTATCTTTCTCTGGCTTGTATCCAATTGGCCCCATTCAGCCCTCTGTTTTAAGACGTTTATCCCCATCCAGGTGTCAATTTATTACTGGTGAGTGGTAGCGAGCCAGCATATTTTTTATTTTTGTTTGACAGCAGGTTAAATTTGTACATTTTTCGATAGAAAAATTTCTCCGGCGAAGCCGGATTTCTTCATATAATGCTGGCTCGCTATCGCTCGCCAGGAAGAAATCGACACATAGATGGGGATAAACGTCTTAAAATAGTTGGCTGAATGGGGCCGAATGGATGCAAGCCAGAGAAAGAGAGAAAGGACAGAAATAACAAAAAGCAGGTCACCCCCCTTAAACAATTATTTCCCTTCGTAGCGTCGTTAATGGACGAAATAGCTTGACAAATTACGTTAGCTTCAGAAATGGGAGTGCTAATCCGTTTAATGTCTGTAAACAAAACTGACACCCACAATATTCTTTCGTTATCAGTCGATGCGAAGGGAAAGCATTGTTTAAGAGTACCACCTTAAGTATCTTGGCAGTGTGGTGAGTATGGATATTCGTCTGGATGATGACAGGCAACACAAAGTGTATCAAGCAAGGAGGGTTGCTGATACAGTTGGCAAAACAGGAATCTAGGACAAGTGTTCTGACAATCTGGTTGTATTTAATCAACATAACAGGCTAATGCATAATATAGTGATTCTCTGATCAAGAAATAAATCATATGATGAACGACTAAAAGAGTTAAACCTATTAGTGTGACAAACCGCAAAATAAGAGAGGAACTAACCCAAGTCTTTAAAATTACCAAAGGCAATGACAACATGGACCCAAGTCAGTACTGCACACTAGATAACTCAAATTACACAAGAATGTTTACAAAAAAAATTGAAAGGTGTTTCATGCACATGAAGCGAAGCACTTCTCTTTCAACGGAGTAGTCAACTTATGGAAAAAATTGCCTAGAAAATGTTGTAGAGTGCCATACAATCCAGGTATAATGTTGTAGAGTGCCATACAATCCAGGTATTATGTTGTAGAGTGCCATACAATCCAGGTATAATGTTGTAGAGTGCCATACAATCCAGGTATAATGTTGTAGAGTGCCATACAATCCAGATATAATGTTGTAGAGTGCCATACAATCCAGGTATAATGTTGTAGAGTGCCATACAATCCAGGTATAATGTTGTAGAGTGCCATACAATCCAGATATAATGTTGTAGAGTGCCATACAATCCAGGTATAATGTTGTAGAGTGCCATACAATCCAGGTATAATGTTGTAGAGTGCCATACAATCCAGATATAATGTTGTAGAGTGCCATACAATCCAGGTATAATGTTGTAGAGTGCCATACAATCCAGGTATAATGTTGTAGAGTGCCATACAATCCAGGTATTTAAATATTGCTTAGATGAATATCTTGCCATGAATCCCAAACTGACTGTGTTTGTGCCCGAGTAATGTGACCATGTCAATGGCCAAGAGGGTTTACGAAAGTGAGGTGGAGGAATAGACCGAGGATGAGGTGCGTAGATGAATTAGGGAGTTATACGAGGGAGAATGGCATGGCTTGGAGAGAGTCGAGACCCTATAGTATAACAGCCAATAGGGTCTTTAGGAGCGAGGGATGTGTTCTGGCAGATAACAGCCACTTGGAGGTGCTTTGTTCATGGCTATGCCTTCGGGGACGGAAGCATTTGCCAAGTAGACAAATATATGTTCAGTGTTTCAAATGTTTTTTGTATGTGAGTGTACCCCTGCCAAAAATGGTGATAATTATGCAATATTTTCCTATACTAATGTGAGTGATTTTTCATTAATATTCAAAGTGTAACCGTGAAAGTATATTCTGAGACTAGTATAAATGTTTTAATGTTTGCAGATACTGTCATAGTTTCATACATACCGGCATTACCAGCAGTATTGTTGTTGTTGTATAAAAAATGGGTTTGCTGTCATATTCGTTTCAAGAAGTTCCGTTTCATTCTCTCTTGACTAGGCCTAATTGATGAGAAACAAACTCGCTATACAAGCTTAATTAAGATACTTATATAAGTATAAAGCGTGCTTATATTTGGTTCCATTATCTATGATCTTGAATATTTGACCTACGTATTACGTATTTTTCACACTACATCGTATTACCATCTGCTACACAGCACTTTATTACTGCAAAACCACGTATCCTTATTACTATGATCTCTTTAAATGCATTACTGATCTCTAGAATATGTCGATTGCACAGGATTTACATCGTAAAGTAGCATAACTGTTCAATATATATATTAAATTCAATGTTACAAATACAAATATAGAATCTCTTGAAGACAATATCTTGAAGACAATTTTCAAAATCATGTGAATTATAATTTACTGTATATATCGTCTGTCAGTATATCCTTCCTCTCTTACTGATCAAGTAATTGAATTTTAGCAAACCTTTTCTTTTTCTTCCAGCATATCTAGGCAACCGTCAGCTGGGAAATAGAATTAATCTCTCGATCGTCCTGCGTCAGTCTATTTTAGTCCTGCCTTTGAAAATATCCTCGAGAAATACTGGGTGCAAATGAATCATAAATTATTTTCTTCTTACCCATGCATGATATTCTACCTTTCTGTTCATGAACAAATGATGTGATCATGGTCATATTGTTTCGCAAATAATATATTATATGTAGTGTTTTGTACGTAAGTAAAACATTCTAAATTATTTAATGTATTTGATATGGAAACTATTTTTTTATTTATTTCGAATATTTTCAGTTATAAGCACGTTTTTGGCCAACATGTATAGTTTGTAATAATGGGAACTGTAAATGCATTTTGGATTAACCAAGTTGGGTATGCATTCAATCAGTATGTACTATAAATGAAATGAAAGGGGAGTATGACGGTTGATGCAGGGATTTCTGACAATACTATTATGAAACAAAATACTATTCCGTTACTGAAAATGTAACTGCTAAAAATCAGTACCGTAACTTATAAATGTACATTTATTATTCTTGATATTGTTATCATTATTATTTATGTTGCTATGTATGTTCTGTCTACTTAATAAATAAATCTGATTGTTGTTTTTTTCTGTTTTCCAGGTTGTTCTGCGACCAAGCCAAGAGGGTTGGACTCGACAGAGATCGACTACATCCCCAAGACCCCCTCCGCTACCGCCTCCCCTCCACCCTCCACCTCCCTCCACATCCCTGCCGGCTACCTGCAAGAGATATTGCGCTCCAACACCCCTCCCCAGCGACCCTCCACCCCTCCACAGCCCCCCTCTACCCCTCCCCACCACCTGTTCCCCCCTGCACACCGCTCCACTAGCCACCACCAACACCATCCACACAACACCTTCAACTTCAGCGACTACCACTACTACCACTCCGACGACAACCACAACACCGACGACACCTACCACAACCAGTACTACCACAACCAACAACCGCAGTCGGATTACGTGAGCGGCCTCTCCTTCCAACACCATGAACTTCCGGAAGATTATCGGGATAAAAATATACCAGGACACACGCTTACCAGTCGAGAAAACAAGAAGCCGGAATACAAAGGCCAGTATTACAAAGGCCAGAGGTACAAGGATCAAGTTTATTTCGGCCAGGAGCAGTACAATAGTCAAGAGGACAAAATCCACGACTATCAACAGCAAAGTGGCAAGGGACACACAACTCCGTATGTCATCCACCCCCCACAAGGAAACCTGGACCAACATCACGAGTACCAGCAAGCATGGGGGCGCTGGCTGGAGGGAGAGGTGGAGGAGGAGAAGGAAGAGGAGGAGCTGAAGGAAGAGGACCTGGACGATTCGACAGGTCCCAGGTTCGACAGGTCACTACCCAGAAAGGTGACGGTGCAGGAGGGCAAGAAGGCGGTGCTCACGTGCAGAGTGCTCAACAATAACAAGAAAGCGGTGAGTAGAAATTACATTGATTACGTGCACAATATAGCCTGGGTTTCATGAGTTCTTTTAGTGGAGGATGCATCGGAGTCATTGTATTCAATTTAATATTAAATTTCAGTTAATTATTTTATAGGACAATGTTTTCTCTCATTAAAGCGAAATATAAGTCTTATAGATAGTTATAAAGCAGATGAGATAAACAGGAAATTTCGCATAAAAGTATCCGGTTAATAAGCATAGCGAATATGTAGACTCTGATCAGGTTACTGCTATATATTACTCGTATGATTCAGTTCACTACTAATATTTTTCGTATATCTCTATTTTGAAAATGGCCAGCAACACAATAATCCCAAAGGTGTTGGCTAGAAAAAAGCCCAACTTGGACTCTCTACTCCAGTTCTGCACCATCAAATGCCAAACATTCTTGGTATGCTTTAATATTCCTTTGGTTTGAGTTTCACAAGGAATATTTACCTTTTTCTCTAATCAAGGTTTACTTATCAGATTGAATGTAATATTGAACATATTATTAATTTATATAATATTTATTCTTTAATTCATATTGACAAACGAATTCTACATGCAATTACATCTACGCACATATTGCAGTAAATATAGAATACTTAATTATCTTAAAATATCATAAAGGTCACAGCCTTACTTTCCTGCCACTTA
Organism: Paralithodes platypus; assembly: GCA_032716605.1. Lineage (NCBI taxonomy): Eukaryota > Metazoa > Arthropoda > Malacostraca > Decapoda > Lithodidae > Paralithodes > Paralithodes platypus. The sequence continues at coordinate 27,996,258 of CM064519.1, forward strand.
ATTGAATGCGTTTAGTGTATATATATATGCCTATATACAGTATATATATATATATACCTTACCTTACCTTTGGATGTGTTCGCCGCTCCTCTAGCGGCACCAAGGAGCGCGACGCCCCTCGTTATGGGTGGTGATTTGGTGCAGTAGACTGTTTGAAGCGACAGCTCGCTCCCTTGCGAGGATGGGCTCGTCTGGCACTTTTTGCAGTTCGACATCTAGGGCTCTCTTGAAGTTGTCTAACGAGATGTCCCTCATGTCTCTTACTCGCCGTGGGAGTTTGTTGAAGAGACGTGGGCCTCTGTGTGATAACCAGCCCTCTCGCAGAGAGCCCATAGCACCCCTGTTATTCATCCGGGGGATTTCGCATTCCCAGCCTCTCCTATCACTGAATTTCATGACTATCGGAGTATGTAGGTTTGGTACTAAACCCTCTGCGATTTGCCACGTGTATATTTTTAGGTAACGTTCTCTTCTACGTTCCAGTGAGTACAGATTCAGTGCTCTTAAACGCTCCCAATAGTGTAGATGTTTTATCGAACTTATATGCGAAGTGAAATTTCTTTGTACACTCTCTACGTCATTTATTTCACCTGCTTTGTATGGGGATGTTAATACGCTACAGTATTCAAGCCGCGGTAGCACTAGAGATTTGAAGAGCGTTATCATAGGCAATTCACCGCGTGTTTTAAAAGTACGCAGAATCCAACCCGTTAGACGTTTCGCAGCCGCCACTTTGACCTGGTTATGTACTTTGAAACCCATATTTTCAGACATTAATACCCCAAGGTCTTTCACACTGTCTTTCCGTTCTATTATGTGGTTAGATTCTGTTAAGTAATTTGTAATTTCTTTAACACCATTATTATCTCCATACCGTATTAATTGGAATTTGTCCTCATTGAATTGCATGTTGTTTTCCCTGGTCCACTGGAACACTACATTCATGTCTTCCTGCAGTCGGCCCGTGTCCTCTTGTGTGTTTACTATCTTGCTTAATTTTGTGTCATCAGCAAAAGACGACACCGTACTGTGTCTGGTATATATGACTTTAGATATCGTTCTTGTTTTGTAAAAGTAATCAATAACTGATATTATTCTTAGTGTATGCGATTTTTTTTTTTTTTAATTAATTCATCATATTCTACTGGCCAATCAACTATATTGATACAGTATATTTTATAATTCAAGTTTCATATTTGATTCAACGAATTTTCTAGTAACTTCAATTGTCTCGAAATGATAGCATTGTTAATACACTCCATTATATTGATAAAGTATATTCAACATCATGTTATTTGTAATTACGGAAATGTATATATTTATTTAGTCTTGGTTATACAGTAGGTTTCATTTAGTATACCGAGTACGTTGATATTTGTAAAATCATGTGGAAAATAAAATCATATGCTTCAGTTTCAAAATAAGGTGACAATAAATTTGTTAATCATAATAGGGAACAGTTTGAAATTTTGGTATTAAATATATATTATATTTTTGTACTGATCCAATATTTGAATGGAAACAATATTGGTATCTCGGCCACTCTTTGTCATCCTGCCCTCGAGTCGTCCAGAAAGCTTATATTGTTGTGCTCGACATTTCAAAGCCTCAGGGGTAACCTTCATGTTTCTAAACTGTCGTCCCAAGGTCTCTCTATTTTTTCGTTTTGTCGTGGACGTATAGTATGTCTATTTATTTATGTATTTATTTATTTTATGAGCCAGAAGGAGACAACAGGTAAAAACTGCCTGTAACAGGTGTCCCCCTCAAGGTTGAAAGAGTGATAGAGAGCCAAAATCAAAGTACATTATAGGTTCTTTATATGTGTTGGAAAGAAGTGTGGTGTGCTTGTTAAGTGTAGTGAAATAAATAGGAAGAGGAGGTGTTTGTGAGAGTTAACTGGTTTACGCTGTGTAGGTGAGGCACAACTAAAATCAGTGGGGGAAGCCAGGCAAATGAAACGGGAGTTTCAGCAACTCCTTATATGCCTATGTGGCCTCCCCTGGGTACTGCCCTGCTCGACTGGTACCTACAAACTCCCCAATTAAATTAATATGAACCATTTCGACCAATTACTTTCTATATTATTATCTTTTTGCAAGCAGACGATATCATCTAGGTTAAAAAGGCCTTCCCAGAGTCAGAAGAACGTGCGCACAGCATCATTTTTCTTAAGTCTGGCGATCGTTACATTACAGTTGTTTTGTTGCTGTTGTTGTTGTTGTTCCTCAGGCTGTCTGGCCGAACAGCCCCAAGGTCTCGAACAAGGCCATGGCCATAAACGAGCGTCCCCACAAAACCCTCCCTGCTTACCACTAACAAAGCCCGGGTGACCGAAGCCACTCCAAGGCAGGGAGCTAAGGAGGGTGCGGAAACGCCCGGGAAACCAAAGCCCCACCCAAGGTCCTGTGCCCCTCAGCAATTATGAAGGGAAAGTTGAGGGGTAAAGGAAAAATGTGACGCTTTGGCTCCCAATCTGCAAACCTCAAAGTTGGCAGTAGGGAGGTCAATCCACGGAAGAGACGCCGTCACTTGAGATCTAGAAAATATATAAGTAAAGGAACAGTCAGAGCAAGCCATAGGTATGGCAGAGAACGCTCAGCTCTCACTCTGATAGACCAGCCCATCTCCACATGACTAGAACCCAATCCTCTCAGCATCAGCTAGGAAAGGCCCTAGAAAGCCGCCTTTGGCGGGGGGATAGCTCCCCTGTTTCAACTCCTTTCGGGGATGGGCACCCGCCCCATCTAATAATCAATCATAAGTATAGAGATATGCTAACTTAACCGTTTCAGCATATTCGAATCTATATATATTTTATTCTTCCTTATATTAGACGATAGTATTTAGCTTAAGAAAGATCTCCATGTGTCAAAGGGGTAAAACCTATCTCAATTAAATTACAGTAATGGAAATCATTTGATTGGAAATATTGTGCTAACTCTGATTATCCTAGAACACCATACTGATTTGTTTCTGTCATTGATTGAGCTGGACAAATTTGTGGACCTTGGCCAAACTGAAATAACTTAAGATAATCATTAGGCCTACCTGCAGTAAAATTGGATAACTATCCTATTATCTTGCAGGTAGGAGTAATGTTTTGCCCTTTATTATGATGACGCTATTATTTAGATAATATTGACTAACATTAGATGATCTTAGGTTTATGAAAGATGTCTCGTAGTCAAGGGGTTCTTATACTACCTCTAGCAGTAAAACATTGAACTTGTTTTATTTAGTTCTGGCTAACAGTAAACGAGATTAATAACTTCAATAAAGGTCTCATGTAGTCAAGGGGTTACATATTTCTTACTATTTAGTAATACTCAATCATAGGTGTAGAGATATGCTAACTTAACCCTTTCAGCATATGAGAATGTATTTATTTGTTCTTCTTCATAATATTGACGATAATATTTAGCTTAGGAAGGATCTCTATTTGTCAAAGGGGTAAAACCTATCTCAATTAACCCTCCGACTGCCATAATTCCTTCTTAAAGCTAACAAAAGCGTCTACATATAGCCACAATCTATGAAAGAAGCGCCTTAGTACTGATAGTATATATATATATATATATATATATAGATAGATAGATAGATAGATTTGATATTTTAGAGTTTACCCTTCTGCAACATTGATGTTTGAAATGGGTAGGATAATTTAATACCATGAATACTTTGCATTAACCTATTATAGTGGCTTAAATAGTCAGCTCTCCAGGTTCAAACCTTGGCAACTTAACTTACAATACAATTCTACTTGTTAGCTCAAGGCGAAACACATAAAATGGAACACAAACTTTTAGTACTCTCGTTAAATAATAAATGTCCGTGTTCCCATCCTGTACTGGCTGAGGAGTACAAAGGAAATCAAGCAACAACAGATCTAGTGACCCTTCTAGGTTGCTTGTCCTCCAAAACACTGAGGATCAAGTGTCCAAACAGTGGTTTAGAGTGGGTAAGGGAACATTGGAAAGGGAATTACTGCCCTGGAACTAATGTCCGTGGCAGGATTAGGAAGTTAGTAGGGGACAGATGGGTTAGTAACTGAGGGGGGGATAAAATAAAGTTATTCATTTACAAACGCAGTCAGTCGCGGGTTTGATGCGAGATATTTGTCTAGGCGGAGTTTAAATGAATCAACGGTGATGCAGTCTATAACGTTTCGGGGAAGCCCATTCCACAAGTTGACAACTCGATTGAAGAAGAAATTCTTAGATTCGTGTGAGTTAAAAGATTTACCAATAATTTTGCAACTGTTTCCCTGCGTGTAATTAGATTGGTCGATAGTGAAGTACTTGCTACAGTTCATATTGTCGATGCCTTTGATGATTTTGAACACTTGAATTAAGTCACCTCTTAATCTGCGCTGGGTTAACGGAAATAGATTTAATTCTCTAAGACGCTCTTCGTATGGTTTGTTCTTTAGGCTAGGTATAATTTTGGTAACTCTACGTTGAACTCGTTCTAACTTGTTTATATCTTTTTGGTAATAAGGGCACCAGGATTGAACGCAGTATTCCACAAGAGGGCGGACTAAGGAATTGTAAAGGGTTAGGATAACTTCTTTGGATTTATGCTCAAATGACCTGCCTATAAAGCCAATTATTTTGTTTGCCTTCTTAACAACTTCTGAACATTGTTGACTCGGTTTTAGGTTACTCGATATTGTTACTCCCAGATCGGTTTCTCTGTTTACATTCTTAAGCTGAGTGCCATTCATCGAATAGTTTGCTTTCTCATTTAGGTATCCGATATGTAGTACTTTACATTTATCCGCATTGAAACTCATTTGCCAAATTTGGGCCCAACATGACAATTTATCTAGATTGTGTTGCATATCGTCAACTTGTTCTTTTGAGAGTACGCTATTTGCAATTTTTGTATCGTCAGCAAATTTTGAGATTGTACAGGTGAGACCCTCATCTATATCGTTGATGTAAATTAGAAAGAGAATTGGTCCTAGTACCGATCCCTGGGGTACCCCGCTACTTACATTGGTCCATTTTGATGCCTTACCGTTTATGACTACTCTTTGCTTTCTGTCGCTGAGCCAATTTTCTATCCATTTCAACACACCGTCTTGTATTCCATGCGCTTTTAGTTTTAGCAGTAAACGTTTGTGGAGAGAGAGAGAGAGCGAGAGAGAGAGAGGGGGGAGGGGGAGAACGAATAGTTATATATATATACAGCCGTCCGGCTGGCTCAGTTGATAGCGTGCCTGATTCCCATCTTGAAGGTCTCGTGTTCAATCCCCGCTCAGATTGAAAAGTTTTTCTGGGATACAGCCGGCGGTTACCATCTCCCCATGAGCAAGGGGGATGGGTAATGGTCTCTGGTAGACTAAAGAAAGCCAAGCGCTTGTGAATCCTCGAAGGAGGAGATACGGGCGCTATATAAGTAACCAGAAGATTATTATTATTATTATTATACTGTATATAGATAATATAATATTATGCAAATCTAGGCTTTGGTTATTTTCACTACCTCTGGTTCTCATTCTCTTCTTGGTTGTAGTGGTAGTCGTTGTTTTTACAAAATCTGGGACACAAACCCTGCACCAACCAGCTAGCTATTCTCACAGGTCACTGGAAGCCATTGAGGGAGGTTTCTTGTTCAGGGCTTTCCTTGCCTTAGATGGGTTGCCTGCTAAGGATACAAGTCAAAGTTGAGTTACGTTAGTGTAGGGTGTATAACGTGTGTGGTTTTGAGTAAGAAAATCAAAGTGTTTCTATTTCAAGAGCAAGCTAGAATTACTGTTTTATAACTAAGGTAAAGAAAGAAAAAGACAGCAAGACACCAGTGATGAAGCAAGAAGTCTAATAGTCCTTGTATTCCACCTAAAACTCTCCATGGGAGAACTTCCTTGTCCGGCTAATACCTACAACCTCCTTCCTGGAAACAATAGAATAAAATAAAATAGGACACTGTAATCGATGGCACTAATGGAGTATAAGTCGTCGCAGCAGCTGTCTCCCAGAGGCCTAACTTTTTCAGAGTCTTTAGTACAGACATGTTAAAAAACAGTGTCCTTTCTTCATTAATTAACATTGAATAATCTCACTAAGTATAGAACAAAAGGTTATTAACAAACATGAAAAATACCTTTATATTCAAGACTTGTTACTTTTATTCAGGAATACTATATGTACTGTACTTACTGCATGGTTATCTCTCGAATATGTGAAATATAAATAAATCAGGCATAAAGCTATATATATCTATCTATTGTCAAACACAGTTATCCCTGGGAATGGGCACGTATGAATCGCCTCCATATACCGAACTAATTTGTCTTGGTTAAGAAATGTTCTCTTACTACACCATGGTTATCACTTACCCCGTACAGTACCGGTGACGTCCCTTTTATTTTACTGCAGCTACATTTAATCGATTTTATGAAGCTTAGGAGAGATATATGGTAGCTAAAAGGCTTAATTGAGAAAGTCTATAGCCTTTTAAATGATAGACGTCCTTACTAAGCTGAATCAAATCGTCTAATAATGTCCAGAATATGATGAAAAGGACGTCGCTGGTACTCAGAGGGTTAATAAAAAGAAAAAAAAATCAGTTATATTATGGTGTACTATCTTTTATATCAGAAGAGCAAGATAAATCTGAAGTTGTGAAGGAGGAGCACCATGTTAGAGTGGGGCTATACAGATCTAAGTTGTCAAACAAATGTCTTGGGTGTGTGAGGAGTTATGTTGTTACACTGTTGCCAACAATGTGGTACAAAGGTCGGCAGGGGTCACTAAACTCCTCCAAATAGGTTGTGTTTTAGTTTACTTTAAGGGGAGATGGCTCACTTTTTGGTCGATGTTTTCATTTATTTATTATTTTAGTTTCCTCCCTTGACATCCATCAAACTTAAAATAACAACCCCAGGATCCCTTTTCAAGATTTATTTGTAAATTTTTCGGTAAAAATATTTACCAGCCGAAGGCCGGTTCCTCCTAAATTACAGGCTCGCTTTCGCTCGCCAGGAAAAATTGACACCGATCGACAGAGAAAAGGGGCAAAAGATCTGAAAATTGCCAAACTGATGGGGCTAAACTTGAGGAAGAACGGGGCCAGAAAAACGACCCATCTCCCCTTAACCATTATATTCAATATCAAATCCATGGGTGATCATTTTGGAACCCCCTCCCTGTTAGCCTCATTAGTTTGACGGTTTCAAGATGTTTTGCTCTAATTAGTTTGACGATTTTAGTAAGTTTTGCCCCATTCAGGTGTCGATTAGTTCCTGGCGAGCGATAACGAACCTGCATTTTGGAACAAACCGGCTGTCAGCATAAGCGAATGATATGATAATAATAATAATATTTATGAAATATAATGAATCCACAATAACAATTAGGCACACACACACACACACACACACACACACACACACACACACACACACACACACACACACACACACACACACACACACACACACACACACACACGTAAATTATTCATGCTTACGAGTACATTTTTCGTTTTTAAAGCTAAATATAACTATTTAGATTAAACTCAACCTAACCTAACCTACCTAACCTAACTTAATCTGACCTACCTAACCTAACCTAAAACACTGTTTCAAAGTAATTAAAAAATGTGCGTACACTTACATTGTCGCCCCAAACCTCGTGTACTTGCAAACATACATATTTAGTCACACACACACACACACACACACACACACACACACACACACACACACACTAACAACTTCCCACAACGTCAGATTAGCAAGTATAAAGCTTTAAGAGGGAGGATGTTGCTACATTAATGGAAACAACATTAACAAAAGTTCAGGAGAGGCCACCGAACTAGTCCATTTAGTCTGTGTCCCTGTGTTGTGGCTGACTTTAGACTACTTCATTCAGAAATTAGGGATATGCTTGATATTTTATTTCTTTTGTATTTATTTTATATATTTATTTATTATTATTATTATTATTATTGTTATTATTATTATTATTATTATTAGTAGTAGTAGTAGTAGTATTTATTTTTGTTTTTTGTGCTTTGACTGGCTTTTGATTATTTAATTCAGCTTAGGAAATAGTTTTGGCATAAGCAATATATCGGTGATCCTTGCAGTCGATATTAGCCTACCTTTAATTGTGTTTTGTATTATTGTGGATAGTTATATTGAGGTTAGGAAATATATTTGTTAAAAAAATATGTCAGTGGCCCTTGTAATCCGATTTCTCCTACTTATTTTCTTCAAGATTATAATTTATACCAACATATGTTATTCACCTTATTTATGACCTTTCGTTAACGGAATCTGTGGATATTTATATGGATTATCAGTCTGTCAGTTATGCTAAGAAATGCTTAAGGGGAGATGGGTCGTTTTTCTGGACCCCTCTCTCCCTAGTGTTTAACCCCAAACATTTTGAGATTTTAATACGTTCGGCCCATTAGTTTGGTGATTTTAACACCTGTTGCCCCATTTCGTTGTCTATTTTAAGAACATTCTTGCCATTTTAAGAGGAACCCTACCGAAAAATGCACACATTTATCTTGAAGGGGGGGGGGGGGGGTCTAGGGGGTGTTTTTCTAAGCTTGATGGAGATCTAGCAAGGAAAATAAGAAATATATTAATTAATAGACCAAAAATAAGCCACTAACCCCTTAATCAAGTTCATATTTTGTTGGGACCAAATACACCAATTATAAGTTTGCTTTATTTGGTGCACTTGAAGACAACCAATGTATAGTGTAATCAACAAACTAAAAGACCTAAGAGGAGCGTAGAGCTGTAAGATTTTTTTCCTCAGGTTATCTTCATCACAAAAACTTCAAAGGCTGTCTCATATTTCATCTTACATGTTCCTTCTTCAAGGAAGCCTGGTTCTCAGAGCATTTAACTGACCATGACATGAGAGTTCTCTGTGGCTCTCTAAAGAAGAAACTTTATGAATGGATAGACTTTCCCTCGGCAGGAAGAGACTGGTTTAAGGGGGGTTAAGGGGGGTTGGGCTATTTAGTTGCTAATGTATTGATCTTTTAGTTTCCTCCCCAGACCTCCGTCAAACTTAAATATAACACCCCCTAGACCCACTTTCAAGATAAATTTATACATTGTTCGGTAGAAAAATGTCCCGGCCAAAGCCTGTTCCTCCTAAAATTGCAGGCTCGCAATCGTTCGCCACAAAAAAAATCGACATCTAAATGGCACAAAAGGTCTTAAAATCGATAAACTGATGGAGCAAACGTCTTAAAATCGCAAACTAATGGGGCTTAACATTAGGGAGAATGGGTGCAGAAAAAGCAACCACCTGCCCCGTAAGACAGTACCGATATCTCGCAAATGATTGTATTATTATATTATTATTTAGAAGTATATATCACGAAAGAAGACGAGGCTTATTCGATAAGTTATATTTTTACCACTGTAATTGGTAGGCTGGGCATTTATTAATTGGCAGATATAATATTGAAGAACTTTAACATTTTGAGTGCATTAGTTAGAGAATGGAACTACATTAAGGGGACAGTGGTTATGTGGTGGGGTCTATTTACTACATTAAGGGGACAGTGGTTATGTGGTGGGGTCTATTTACTACATTAAGGGGACAGTGGTTATGTGGTGGGGTCTATTTACTACATTAAGGGGACAGTGGTTATGTGGTGGGGTCTATTTACTACATTAAGGGGACAGTGGTTATGTGGGGGGTCTATTTACTACATTAAGGGGACAGTGGTTATGTGGTGGGTTCTATTTACTACATTAAGGGGACAGTGGTTATGTGCTGGGGTCTATTTACTACATTAAGGGGACAGTGGTTATGTGGGGGGTCTATTTACTACATTAAGGGGACAGTGGTTATGTGGGGGGTCTATTTACTACATTAAGGGGACAGTGGTTATGTGGTGGGGTCTATTTACTACATTAAGGGGACAGTGGTTATGTGCTGGGGTCTATTTACTACATTAAGGGGACAGTGGTTATGTGGGGGGTCTATTTACTACATTAAGGGGACAGTGGTTATGTGGTGGGGTCTATTTACTACATTAAGGGGACAGTGGTTATGTGGAGGGGGTCTATTTACTACATTAAGGGGACAGTGGTTATGTGGGGGGTCTATTTACTACATTAAGGGGACAGTGGTTATGTGGTGGGGTCTATTTACTACATTAAGGGGACAGTGGTTATGTGGGGGGGTCTATTTACTACATTAAGGGGACATTGGTTATGTGGTGGGGTCTATTTACTACATTAAGGGGGCAGTGGTTATGTGGTGGTGTCTATTTACTACATTAAGGGGACAGTGGTTATGTGGTGGTGTCTATTTACTACATTAAGGGGGCAGTGGTTATGTGGTGGGGTCTATTTACTACATTAAGGGGACAGTGGTTATGTGGTGGGGTCTATTTACTACATTAAGGGGGCAGTGGTTATGTGGTGGGGTCTATTTACTACATTAAGGGGACAGTGGTTATGTGGTGGTGTCTATTTACTACATTAAGGGGGCAGTGGTTATGTGGGGGGGCCTATTTACTACATTAAGGGGACAGTGGTTATGTGGTGGTGTCTATTTACTACATTAAGGGGGCAGTGGTTATGTGGGGGGGTCTATTTACTACATTAAGCGGACATTGGTTATGTGGTGGGGTCTATTTACTACATTAAGGGGGCAGTGGTTATGTGGGGGGGGTCTATTTACTACATTAAGGGGACAGTGGTTATGTGGTGGTGTCTATTTACTACATTAAGGGGACAGTGGGTATGTGGTGGTGTCTATTTACTACATTAAGGGGACAGTGGTTATGTGCTGGGGTCTATTTACTACATTACGGGGACAGTGGTTATGTGGGGTGGTCTATTTGCTACATTAAGGGGACAGTGGTTATGTGGTGGGGTCTATTTACTACATTGTGGGGACAGTGGTTATGTGGTGGTGTCTATTTACTACATTAAGGGGACAGTGGTTATGTGCTGGGGTCTATTTACTACATTAAGGGGACAGTGGTTATGTGGTGGTGTCTTTTTACTACATTAAGGGGACAGTGGTTATGTGGTGGTGTCTATTTACTACATTAAGGGGACAGTGGTTATGTGCTGGGGTCTATTTACTACATTAAGGGGACAGTGGTTATGTGGTGGTGTCTATTTACTACATTAAGGGGACAGTGGTTATGTGCTGGGGTCTATTTAGTACATTAAGGGGACAGTGGTTATGTGGGGGGGTCTATTTACTACATTAAGGGGACAGTGGTTATGTGGTGGGGTCTATTTACTACATTAAGGGGACAGTGGTTATGTGGGGGGTCTATTTACTACATTAAGGGGACAGTGGTTATGTGGGGGGGTCTATTTACTACATTAAGGGGACAGTGGTTATGTGGTGGGGTCTATTTACTACATTAAGGGGACAGTGGTTATGTGGGGGGTCTATTTACTACATTAAGGGGACAGTGGTTATGTGGGGGGGTCTATTTACTACATTAAGGGGACAGTGGTTATGTGCTGGGGTCTATTTACTACATTAAGGGGACAGTGGTTATGTGGTGGGGTCTATTTACTACATTAAGGGGACAGTGGTTATGTGCTGGGGTCTATTTACTACATTAAGGGGACAGTGGTTATGTGGTGGTGTCTATTTACTACATTAAGGGGACAGTGGTTATGGGCTGGGGTCTATTTAGTACATTAAGGGGACAGTGGTTATGTGGGGGGTCTATTTACTACATTAAGGGGACAGTGGTTATGTGGTGGGGCCTATTTACTACATTAAGGGGACAGTGGTTATGTGGGGGGGTCTATTTACTGCATTAAGGGGACAGTGGTTATGTGGTGGGGTCTTTTTACTACATTAAGGGGACAGTGGTTATGTGGTGGGGTCTATTTACTACATTAAGGGGACAGTGGTTATGTGGGGGGGTCTATTTAGTACATTAAGGGGACAGTGGTTATGTGGGGGGGTCTATTTACTACATTAAGGGGACAGTGGTTATGTGGGGGGGTCTATTTACTACATTAAGGGGACAGTGGTTATGTGGGGGGGTCTATTTAGTACATTAAGGGACAGTGGTTATGTTGGGGGTATATTTCCTACATTAAGAGGAAAGTGGTTATGTGGGGGGGTCTATTACTACTTAAGGGGACAGTGGTTATGTGGGGGGTCTATTTACTACATTAAGGGACAGTGGTGGTAGTTAGTACATTAGGGACAGTGGTTATGTGGGGGGTCTATTTACTACATTAAGGGAACAGTGGTTATGTGGGGGGTCTATTTACTACATTAAGGGGACAGTGGTTATGCGGGGGGGTCTATTTACTACATTAAGGGGACAGTGGTTATGTAGGGGGGTCTATTTACTACATTAAGGGGGCAGTGGTTATGTGGTGGGGTCTATTTAGTACATTAAGGGACAGTGGTTATGTTGGGGGTCTATTTTAAGGGGACAGTGGTTATGTGGGGGGGTCTATTTACTACATTAAGGGAACAGTGGTTATGTGGGGGGGTCTATTTACTACATTAAGGGGACAGTGGTTATGCGGGGGGGTCTATTTACTACATTAAGGGGACAGTGGTTATGTGGGGGGTCTATTTACTACATTAAGGGGGCAGTGGTTATGTGGTGGGGTCTATTTAGTACATTAAGGGGACAGTGGTTATGTGGGGGGGTCTATTTAGTACATTAAGGGGACAGTGGTTATGTGGTGGGGTCTATTTAGTACATTAAGGGGACAGTGGTTATGTTGGGGGGTCTATTTACTACATTAAGGGGACAGTGGTTATGTGGTGGGGTCTATTTAGTACATTAAGGGGACAGTGGTTATGGGGGGGGTCTATTTAGTACATTAAGGGGACAGTGGTTATGTGGTGGGGTCTATTTAGTACATTAAGGGGACAGTGGTTATGTGGGATAGGGGGCTATTTACTACATTAAGGGAACAGTGGTTATGTGAGGGGGTCTATTTACTACATTAAGGGGACAGTGGTTATGTGGGGGGGTCTATTTACTACATTAAGGGGACAGTGGTTATGTGGGGGGGTCTATTTACTACATTAAGGGGACAGTGGTTATGTGGGGGGTCTATTTACTACATTAAGGGGACAGTGGTTATGTAGGGGGGTCTATTTACTACATTAAGGGGTCAGTGGTTATGTGGGGGGGTCTATTTACTTATATATTCATTTATATTTTATTTTCCTCCCTAGACCTCCATCAAACTTAAAACAAACATCCATTAGATCCCCCTTTCGAAATTAATTTGTACATTTTTCTACCGAAAAATTTCCCCTCCTCAATTACAGGCTCGCTATCGCTCGCCAGGAATAACAAATCGACACCTAAAGGGCACGAAAGGTCTTAATATCTACAAAGAAATGGGGCGAAAGGTCTTAAAATCGCCAAACTAACCGGCCGAACGTCTCATAATCTCAAAATAAATGAGGCTTAACCCGAGGGAGCAAGGGGACCAGAAAAACGACCCTCTCCCCTTAAATTTGTAAGTGAATTTGGCTGGAGTTGTACTTATTTTACACCGCTGTCTTCAATCCTCCTTATCTCTCTATCTTAGTTAAGGGGGCTCATCTGGTTTTTGTCTCTTTCTCTCCTTTTCTCCCTTTCTCTGGCTAGTATCCATTTGGCCCCATTCAGCCAACTGTTTTAAGACGTTTATCCCCATCCAGGTGTCGATTTCTTCCTGGCGAGCGATAGCGAGCCAGCATTGTATGGAGAAATCCGGCTTCGCCGGAGAAATTTTTCTATCGAAAAATGTAAAAATTTAGCTTGCTGTAAAAAAAAATGCTGGCTCGCTACCGCTCGTCAGGAAAATATTGATACCTGGATGGGGGTAAACGTCTTCAAACAGTAGTCTGAATGGGGCCGAATGGATACAAGGGAGAGAAAGAGAAAACAAGCGAGCTGGGCCCCCTTAATCGTTTTCCTCCCTTGTGTTTTACCTGAATAATACGTGGTAATAACTGTGTTGTTGGTGGTGTAATGGTGTAGATGCTTATGTTCTGGGTGTGGTGTCCCGAGTTCGAATCCCGGGAGGACCATAATATGCTTTCATTAGTATATTCAAGTACATTGGGTTTGTAATTGATGATTAATGTCAACCCTCTTAGGATCCGATGACGCATTTCATTTATGTTTTCTGGCTGTTATGAGACGATTTTATTCAGATTAGGAAGGGTATACGGAAGTCAGAGAGTTGATTGAGACCGTCTTTACCCTTTGAACTCCCACAGATCCTTCCTAAACTGTAGAAAATCGTCTCATCATAGCCAAAATAAACTGTCAAAATGCGTCATAAGCGTGAAAGGGTTAAGAACGGGGTGTTATTTATTATGTGAAAGAAGGCGTTCAATGTAGAAGTCTTACTGTAATTGACGCGGTGGATACAATAACAGACCCCATCATCAACGAATACCGCTACACTCCCAGTATACCGCTACACTCCCAGTATACCGCTACACTCCCAGTATACCGCTACACTCCCAGTATACCGCTACACTCCCAGTATACCGCTACACTCCCAGTATACCGCTACACTCCCAGTATACCGCTACACTCCCAGGATAGTATACTTGCATCGTATATGCAACCCTTTCCCATGCAGAGCCGCTGAATTAACAATGGCACATGAAATTATGGCAAATTCCGTGCACGCATTTCTTTCTGTGCAGAGCTATTGAAGGCACATAACTCTCATACCTTTGCAAGTAGAAATGTAGTAGTGTCACATCCGGAAGTTTCTATTATGGGGAGGCAGACCGTTTTTCTGGACCCCCTTCTCCCTCATGTATAGCCCCATTACTTTTGAGACTTTAAGACGTTCGGCCCATTAGTTTGGCGATTTTTACACCTTTCGCCCCATTTCTTTGTCAATTATATGACCTTTCGTGCAATTTAGTTGTCGATTTTTTCCTGGCGAGCGATAGCGAGCCTGAAATTTTAAGAGGAACCGGCCTTCGGCCGGGACATTTTTCTATCGAAAAATGTACAAATTTATCTTGAAGGGGGGTCTAGGGTTTTTTGTTTTAAGCTTGATGGAGGTCTAGTGAGGAAACTAAGAAATAAAGGAATGAATGAGCAAACAAACAGCCCGTCTCCCCTTATGCTGTCAACTGTATGTATTGATTGTGTAGACCTTGAACTAGCATAATGTATTGCATAGCCCATTCATTTACCTGTCCCGTATATAGACGGGATGGTGAGTATGACTTAATAAATTCAAAGTCGATTTTCCCGCACCTATCTTAATCTGTTGCATAAAGTTAATCTTGCCTAACCTGACATTATCTAACTTACGATAAACTTACCTAACCTATTGTAACTTAAACTTAACTTGATCTAACCTGAAGTAACCTAATTTTATCCTAATATAATTTAACGTAATCATAATGTAACATAATCTAAATTTAATCTAAGCTTATCCTGACCTAATGTACCTTAACTTATTCAAACCTAACCTAGCCTAACCTAACTTGATAATTTGTTTAGCTTACAGTAACTGGAAATTGGAGTAATAACTTAGTAATTGGGAGATAATGAGAAATTATATGTTGTTGAAAGCGACGAAGATAATAGAGAAGTATATGAGACGCATATGAATAATTGTTTTAGTGGATTGTAGATAAATAGTGTAGCGCAGTGGTGTGGATTGTAGATAAATAGTGTAGCGCAGTGGTGTGGATTGTAGATAAATAGTGTAGCGCAGTGGTGTGGATTGTAGATAAATAGTGTAGCGCAGTGGTGTGGATTGTAGATAAATAGTGTAGCGCAGTGGTGTGGATTGTAGATAAATAGTGTAGCGCAGTGGTGTGGATTGGAGATAAATAGTGTAGCGCAGTGGTGTGGATTGGAGATAAATAGTGTAGCGCAGTGGTGTGGATTGTAGATAAATAGTGTAGCGCAGTGGTGTGGATTGGAGATAAATAGTGTAGCGCAGTGGTGTGGATTGGAGATAAATAGTGTAGCGCAGTGGTGTGGATTGTAGATAAATAGTGTAGCGCAGTGGTGTGGATTGGAGATAAATAGTGTAGCGCAGTGGTGTGGATTGGAGATAAATAGTGTAGCGCAGTGGTGTGGATTGGAGATAAATAGTGTAGCGCAGTGGTGTGGATTGTAGATAAATAGTGTAGCGCAGTGGTGTGGATTGGAGATAAATAGTGTAGCGCAGTGGTGTGGATTGGAGATAAATAGTGTAGCGCAGTGGTGTGGATTGTAGATAAATAGTGTAGCGCAGTGGTGTGGATTGTAGATAAATAGTGTAGCGCAGTGGTGTGGATTGTAGAGTAGTGGAGTATACGAAGGACCGAGGAGTACCGCAGTTATTGATTGAGAGGGGCAATGGGAAGAATAGAGCGAAATAGATGGATAGTTGTTGTTGCTGTTGTTGTTGCTGTTCCCCAGGCTGTCTGGCCGAGCAGCCCCAAGGTCCCGAGCAAGGCCAAGGCCATAACCGAGGGCCCCCACAGAACCCTCCCTGCTTACCACTAATAAAGCCCAGGTGACCGAAGCCACTCAAAGGCGGGGAGTTGAGGAGGGTGTGGAAACGCCCAGGAAAATAAAGCCCCACCCAAGGCCTTGTGCCCCTCAGCAATTATGAAGGGAAAGTTGAGGGATAAAGGAAAAATGTGATGCTTTGGCTCCCAATCTGCCAACCTCTAGGTTGGCAGTAGGGAGGTCAATCCACGGAAAAGACACCGTCACTTGAGATCTAGAAAATATATAAGTAAAAGGAACAGTCAGAGTAAGCTAAGGGTATGGCAGAGATCGCTCAACTCTCACTCTGATAGACCAGCCCATCACCAAAGATGGATAGTAGTTGTTAGGTGTCGAAAAAAGGAGTCAGTCTTGGAAATTATAGTCAGTTCATTCTAGATTGGGCAGAAATCGTAACCTTTAACCTCTGTAACTCAAAAAGGGCTAGAGCAAATGAGCTGTCAATATATACACATATTCCCTACCCAAGTCTTCCTATTTGATAGAAATATTAGCTCGATTACTCGTGTCCTTTTTGAGTTATGAGAGCTTAGGGGTTATGATTTCTACCCAACCTAGAATGAACGGACTATATTGAAGGCGTACAGTAGTGGTTGAGGGGGGTCTTCAGTGGTTTACGTGGGTGGTGAAAAGTGGTATTAACCCCTTCAGCACAATGACGCATTCTTGCCTTTGATTCTGGCTAAAATCAGACGATTTTACGCAGTTAAAGAACGACCTATGTTGTTCAGAGGGTATATTGAGATCGTATTTACCCCTTTGAGCTCTAAAGGTAGATTATAGGCTAAAGAAAATCGCCTAATGGTACCAGAATATGATGCAAATTACGTCATCGTGCTGAAGGGATTTAAGGTCATTGATGAAGACCTTAAGTATGCGGCAGGTTATTATAAAATCTATAATAATAATAATAATAATAATAATAATAATAATAATAATAATCTATCTATATACTCAGGCCCAATCCTCACTTTTCCTATTTCTTTTTCTTTTTTTTAATAATAATAATAATAATAATATTAATAATGTACCATCTCAAGAATCCAGTCGAGCTGTCAAAAGTACTCACAAGAAATCCTAGGAATGTCAAGATGGTTATACCTGTGTTCCAAGCTTCTTAATTACAGCATTCCCAGCCATCACTATAGGATGTTACCCGCCAACATGTTGTTGTGCTTAAGGGAGCCCACCTCGCTTTTTGTTTTCTCTTTTCTCCCTCTCTCTTTGGCTTTTATCCATTCGGTCCCATTCAGCCTACTGTTTTAAGACGTTTACCCCCATTCAGATGTCAATATTATCCTGGCGAGCGGTATCGAGCCAGCATATATATATTTTTGTTTTGACAGCAAACTAAATTTGTACATTATTCGATAGAAAAATTTCTCCGGCGAAGCCGGATATCTCCATACAATGCTGGCTCGCTATCGCTCGCTAGAAAGAAATCGACACCTGGATGGGGATAAACATCTTAAAACAGTTGGCTGAATGGGGCCGAATGGATACAAGCCAGGTAAAGAGAGAAAATGAGAGAAAGATAAAAACAAATAACGGTGACCCCCCTTAACCGGCCAAGCTCTCACAGACTGTAAGGTCACTGCTGTATCACCACCCAAACCCATCACTGCTGGGTTAAGCCGGCATCACACGAGAACTTTGATAGTCAACATTCGATGAACAACATTATTCTGACAACATTTCTGGAATACATTGCACTGGTATCGGAAACTAAACTGATAGATGTATTTTGATGATGCTGTATTCCTTTTCCTAGTCAACCCAGTCTTAAGACCGAATTGCCCTAGTTTGACACCCTGCCGTTCATATCTACCAATGTTGAGGGTTAAGCAAGACCATTGAAAGTACGGTATTAGAATGGCATAAGTACTGCCTTCTCTTGTTACCATAACTATTGGGGAATAATTTAGACGGTGTACAAAATACTTCCACAAACTCTCCCGGATACACAAAAGTACTTTTGGTAGCTTAAACTCGTATATAGGACAATGTCTAGAAAAGAAAAAAATCAGTCAGCATCGTTTGGTTTCTATCCTTCGTACTCCTACGTTTGGTTAAGGGGAGATTTCCACTTGAGGGATATTTTTCTTGACCCCTCTATCCCTCATGGTTAGCCCAATTGTTTTTTATATTATAAGACGTTCGCCCCATTAGTTTGGCGATTTTAAGAACTTTCGCCCCATTTCTGTCAATTTTAAGACTTTTCGTGCCATTTAGGTGTCGATTTTTTCCTGGCGAGCGATAGCGAGCCTGTAATTTAAGAGGAACCGGCCTTCGGCCGGGAAATTTTTCTACCAAAAAATGTACAAATTTATCTTGAAAGGGGGTCTAGGGGCTGTAATGTTAAGCTTGATGGAAGTCTAGGGAACTAACTAAAAACCTCCCCTTAAACAAAAGAGGGACATAGATCGATGGATAACCCACCGCTTGTCAGCTGGCCTATTATTCATAACCTGCAAATAATGATGGACGGGGGGCGCTGTGAATATAATATGAACGCTGGTGGTCCTTGCGCGATTTGTGGAGAATGGGGTACTATAGTCAATTAGTCATGTGTAAGCGTACTCAGTCAGGAGAGGAATGTACAGTCAAATATTTAACTTATGCGATATATTTTAAGAATATGTAGTAATTATCTGCAATCCATTCCATAGATTTACCATGCAGTTAAGGGTTTGCTTTGTATTATGTACAATATATGTACAATATATACCGTATATATATATTATATATATAATATATATATATATATATATATATATATATATACTGTATATGTACAATATATATATATATATATATATATATATACAAGTATATATATATATATATATATATATATATATATATATACGGTATATATTGTACATATATACTGTATATATATATATGTATATATATATATAATATATATATATATTATATATACCGGTGTATATATATATATATATTGTACATAATTATACAGTATATATATATATTTTACATATATATACTGTATATATATATATATAATCCCATGTCCTTTAATAATCCTTAAACCCTTCTGTACCGGGGACGTTATTATTCAGTTTCTTAATGGTTTCCAGCAATCAACAGGCTTCGAACTATCTCACTTCACCCGTTTTACTACTACAGATCCTACTAAAACTGCACAAAATCCTCTAAATAAAACTAGAATAAAATTAAAGAGACGTTGCCGGTACAGAAAGAGTTAGGGGGGGGATGGGCCGGTTTTCTGGACCACTTTCTCCCTCATGTTTAGCCCCATTAGTTTTCAGATGTTAAGATGTTTTCCCCATTAGTTAGTCAATTTTAAGACCTTTCGCCCCATTTCTTCGTCAATATTTAGACCTTTCTTACTATTTAGGTGTCGATTTTTTCCCTGGCGAACGATAGTGAGCCTGTAATGTTGGAAGAAACGGCCTTCGGCCGGGACATTTTTCTACCGAAAAATTTACAAATTAATCTAGAAGGGAGATCTAATGGATTTTTGTTTTGTTTTTAATTTGATGGAGGTCTATGGAAGCAACTAGAAAAATAATGAATACATGCAAAAATCGCCCAAAAAGTAAAGCATCCTCCCTTAAACATACTATTTATTCACTGTTAAATAAAAAGTATACGGTTTGTCAGATTGAAACGCTTCCATTCGTTTAGGCGTTCCTCGTCTGACATTTTTTGCCTGGAGGTAATTTTTGAGAAACATTAGTGAGTGGTGGAGCGCAATGGTGAGTGTTTAAGAGTAATGGTGAGTGATGGAGCGCAATGGTGAGTGTTTAAGAGTAATGGTGAGTGATGGAGCGCAATGGTGAGTGTTTAAGAGTAATGGTGAGTGATGGAGCGCAATGGTGAGTGTTTAAGAGTAATGGTGAGTGATGGAGCGCAATGGTGAGTGTTTAAGTGTAATGGTGAGTGATGGAGCGCAATGGTGAGTGTTTAAGAGTAATGGTGAGTGATGGAGCGCAATGGTGAGTGTTTAAGAGTAATGGTGAGTGGTGGAGCGCAATGGTGAGTGTTTAAGAGTAATGGTGAGTGGTGGAGCGCAATGGTGAGTGTTTAAGAGTAATGGTGAGTGATGGAGCGCAATGGTGAGTGTTTAAGAGTAATGGTGAGTGATGGAGCGCAATGGTGAGTGTTTAAGAGTAATGGTGAGTGATGGAGCGCAATGGTGAGTGTTTAAGAGTAATGGTGAGTGATGGAGCGCAATGGTGAGTGTTAAGAGTAATGGTGAGTGATGGAGCGCAATGGTGAGTGTTTAAGAGTAATGGTGAGTGATGGAGCGCAATGGTGAGTGTTTAAGAGTAATGGTGAGTGATGGAGCGCAATGGTGAGTGTTTTAAGAGTAATGGTGAGTGATGGAGCGCAATGGTGAGTGTTTAAGAGTAATGGTGAGTGATGGAGCGCAATGGTGAGTGTTTAAGAGTAATGGTGAGTGATGGAGTGCAATGGTGAGTGTTTAAGAATGGTGAGTGATGGAGCGCAATGGTGAGTGTTTAAGAGTAATGGTGAGTGATGGAGCGCAATGGTGAGTGTTTAAGAGTAATGGTGAGTGGTGGAGCGCAATGGTGAGTGTTTAAGAGTAATGGTGAGTGATGGAGCGCAATGGTGAGTGTTTAAGAGTAATTGTGAGTGATGGAGCGCAATGGTGAGTGTTTAAGAGTTGGTACAAAGGAGTACAAAGGAAATCAAGCAACAACAGGTCTAATGACCCTTCTAGGCTGCTTGTCCTCCAAAACACTGAGGATCAAGTGTCCAAACAGTGGTTTAGAGTGGGTAAGGGAACATTGGAAAGGGAATTACTGCCCTGGAACTAATGTCCGTGGCAGGACTAGGACGTTAGTAGGGGACATATGGGTCACGCTGAGGGGAGGATAAAATAAAGTTATTCATTTACAAATGCAGTCAGTAGCGGGTTTGATGCGAGATATTTGTCTAGGCGGAGTTTTAATGAATCAACGGTGCTGCAGTCTATAACGTCTCGGGGAAGCCCATTCCACAAGTTGACAACTCGATTGAAGAAGAAATTCTTAGATTCGTGTGAGTTAAAAGATTTACCAATAATTTTGCAACCGTTTCCCCGCGTGTAATTAGATTGGTTGATAGTGAAGTACTTACTACAGTTCATATTGTCGATGCCTTTGATGATTTTGAACCCTTGAATTAAGTCACCTCTTCATCTGCGCTGGGCTAAAGGAAATAGATTTAATTCTCTAAGACGCTCTTCGTATGGTTTGTTCTTTAGGCTAGGTATAATTTTGGTAACTCTAAGTTGAACTCGTTCTAGCTTGTTTATGTCTTTTTGATAATAAGGGCACCAGCATTGAACGCAGTATTCCAGAAGAGGGCGGACTAAGGAATTGTAAAGGGTTAGGATAACGTCTTTGGATTTATGCTCAAATGACCTGCCTATAAAGCCAATTATTTTGTTTGCCTTCTTAACAACTTCTGAACATTGTTGACTCGGTTTTAGGTTACTCGATATTGTTACTCCCAGATCGGTTTCTCTGTTTACATTCTTAAGCTGAGTGCCATTCATCGAATAGTTTGCTTTCTCAGTTAGGTATCCGATATGTAGTACTTTACATTTATCCGCATTGAAACTCATTTGCCAAATTTGGGCCCAATGTGACAATTTATCTAGATTGTGTTGCATATCGTCAACTTGATCTTTTGAGAGTACGCTATTTGTAATTTTTGTATCGTCAGCAAATTTTGAGATTGTACAGGTGAGACCCTCATCTATGCCGTTGATGTAAATTAGAAAGAGAATTGGTCCTAGTACCGATCCCTGGGGTACCCCGCTACTTACATTGGTCCATTTAGATGCCTTACCGTTTATGACTACTCTTTGCTTTCTGTCGCTGAGCCAATTTTCTATCCATTTCAACACACCGTCTTATATTCCATGCGCTTCTAGTTTTAGCAGTAAACGTTTGTGGGGAACTTTGTCAAAGGCCTTTTGAAAATCAAGGTATATAATATCTACAGCTTTACTCTCATCGTAGAGGTTGAGGATATCGTGGAAGAAGTCTAAGAGGTTTGTTAAACAGGAACGTTTTTTACGAAAGCCGTGTTGAGTATCTTTAAGTATGTTATTTTCCTCTAAGTGATTTACGAGTCTGTCTCTTATGACCGTTTCTAGCATTTTACATACAACTGAGGTTAAGCTAATTGGACGATAGTTACTGGGTAGGGATTTGCTGCCTTTTTTTAATATCGGTGTTACGTTGGCTATCTTCCACTGATCAGGCATAGTTCCAGACTGCAAGGATGTATTGAATAGTAATGTCAGTGGTTTGGAGAGCTCATCCTTAGCTTCCTTTAGAACTCTAGGCGAGATTGTATCAGGTCCAGGCGTTTTATTTACCTTGAATTTATCTAAACAATTCAATACTTCTCTCTCTGTAACGGTGATATTGCTTAGAACATCTGAATTATCAATCTGAATCGGCGATGGTGTAGGGATATCACTGAGGTCTTCTGTTGTAAAAACTGATGCAAAGAAGGTATTGAGGGCATTACTCATTTGTACTTCGTCTTTGGTGTATTCTCCATTTTCATCGACTAACGGTCCAACAGTTGAAGTAACTACTTTTTTCTTTCTGATATAACTATAGAATTCTTTCGGGTTTGTTTTACTTTGATTCGCAATATGTAACTCTAGGGTCTTTTTACTTTGCTTAATTAACTTTTTGGCTTTGCGTCGTAGCTCTACAAATTTCACCCGTTCTTTGTCATTTTGTGAGGATTTTAATCTATCATTAGCACATTTTTTAGCAAGCAGGCAGTTTGAAATATCTTTTTTCCACCATTTGGGCTTATTATTATGGCCTGGACGCCGTATTTTCGATGGTATGCAGTCTTGTACTGCTTTTAGGTAAGTGGTTTCGAATAACTTCCAAGATGTATTTATGTCGTTATTGTTAATTAAAAAGCTCCAGTCAGTTTCTTTAAACATAGCTCTAAGTTTATGAAAGTTTGCTTTCTTGAAATTAGGGACTTTTTCGATGCTACTATTTGGTTCGTTACTAGTAAAGTTTAAAGTGAAAGTTATCGTACGATGGTCGCTGTTACTGAATTCATCACCAACATTCAAATTCTCTATTAATTCTTCTTTTGTTGCAAGTACAATGTCAAGAACGTTATTACCACGGGTCGGTGTTCGAACAAATTGATAAAGCGAACTCTCTTGCAAGTTCGTATACAAGTCATGTCCGGAGTGTGAAGTAAGAGTATCGCCCCACTTGGTCACAGGTAAATTAAAGTCGCCAAAAAATACGGTATCTTGTGAGTTACTTACATCTGCAATTTGTTCATAAATTTCTCGGTCAGTTTGCACTGATTGAGCTGGAGGTCTGTATATTAATGCAAGTATTATTTTTGTACCTTTATTATTCTTTATTAGCACAAAAGATGTGTCGACGTTCACAATTTAAGGTTTTGACAAGAGGGTCGGGTTAAGACTTTCTTGGTGAGTGATGGAGCGCAATGGTGAGTGTTTAAGAGTAATGGTGAGTGATGGAGCGCAATGGTGAGTGTTTAAGAGTAATGGTGAGTGGTGGAGCGCAATGGTGAGTGTTTAAGAGTAATGGTGAGTGATGGAGCGCAATGGTGAGTGTTTAAGAGTAATGGTGAGTGATGGAGCGCAATGGTGAGTGTTTAAGAGTAATGGTGAGTGATGGAGCGCAATGGTGAGTGTTTAAGAGTAATGGTGAGTGGTGGAGCGCAATGGTGAGTGTTTTAGAGTAATGGTGCGTGATGGAGCGCAATGGTGAGTTTTTAAGAGTAATGGTGAGTGGTGGAGCGCAATGGTGAGTGTTTAAGAGTAATGGTGAGTGATGGAGCGCAATGGTGAGTGTTTAAGAGTAATGGTGAGTGGTGGAGCGCAATGGTGAGTGTTTAAGAGTAATGATGAGTGGTGGAGCGCAATGGTGAGTGTTTAAGAGTAATGGTGAGTGGTGGAGTGTAATAGTGAATGTTTGAAATGGCGAGTGGTGGAGTGGTAAAAAGTATTAGTGGTGAGTGGTGATGAGTGAATATTTATGGTTAAGTTAGGGGTAATACTATTTAAGTATTAAGTATAAAATACTAGTTAAGTATCAACAATGGTATTTAATTGTAAGTAAGGAGCCCATCCTTACTTACCATTAAATACCATTCATCATCACTCTCAATAAACATCTCTCTCAGGAAACGACTACTACTACTACTACTACTACTACTACTACTACTACTACTACTACTACTACTCTCAATAATTAACTGAGTACGCAACTTACCACATACCACCATTCACCATCACTCAATAAACTCTCAGGGATCTACTACTACTACTACTACTACTACTACTTTTTTTTTTTTTTTTTTTAATAACCACTCAGTCTGTGCATCCCCTCTTTGGACCCTAGACCAGGTCAGAATAGTCATCAAAGCGCCTGACTTCGTTGTCATTCAGCTACTTCCTATTCCGGGGTAAGCACTCAGACTCATCGTGGATTACTACTACTACATTGATTTTTATTTAATATTTTTCATACATTTCATGTTACTACTACTACCATCACCACCTCCACCATCACCACCACCACTACCATATATTTAATATTGTACACATACTACTACTACTACTACTACTATTACAACAACTACAACAACTACTACTACTACTACTATTACAACAACTACAACAACTACTACTACTACTACTACTACTACCACTACTACTACTACTACCACTACTACTACTACTACTACTACTACTACCACTACTACTACTACTACTACTACTACTACTACTACTCCTACTATTACAACAACTACAACTACTACTACTACCACTACTACTACTACTACTACTCCTCCTACTATTACAACAACTACAACAACTGCTACTACTACTACTACTACTACTACTACTACTACTTATCACATACCACCATACACCATCACTCTCGATAATGAGCTGAACATGGAGCTACGTGTTTCTTCTTTAAACTCCCAACCTTTCTGCCTGTGTTCCCTCACGGTCTACACAACACAACTACCTCAAGATATTCAAATACCTAGAGTTAGCCAGAAAATTATTTACATTTTGGCATTTAAGAGGTTATAACAACATTATTATCTATCTATCTATTGACAAAAATCTTAAGGGGAGACTGGTCGTTTGTTTGGTCTATTAATTAATGTATTCATATATTTTCTTAGTTTCCTCGCTAGACCTCCATCAAGCTTAGAAAAACACCCCCTAGACCCCCCCTTTTAAGATAATGTTTTACATTTTTCGGTAGAAAAATGTCCCGGCCAAAAGCCGGTTCTTCTTAAAATTGCAGGCTCGCTATCACTTGCCAGGAAATAATCGACACCTAAATGGCACGAAAGGTCTTAAAATTGACAACGAAATGGGGCGAAAGATGTTAAAATCGCCAAACTAATGGGCCGAACGTCTTATAATCTCAAAACTAGTGGGGCTAAACATTAGGGAGAAGGTGGTCCAGGAAAACGGTCTGCCTCCCCTTAATCTCCGAGGGAGTGGCCATAAACGAATCACCTCCATATTCAGAAGCTGTTTGTCTGAGCCTCTACAGTATACTCTGTTTCTTCTTAGCTGGCGATAAATTGAGTCCTTTAGCAGCTCATTTATCGATACTTAAGGGGAGGTTTTTAGTTTGGTCCGTAGATATCCTTCAAGCTTAAGATTACACCCCCTTGAGCCCCTTTCAAGATAAATGTGTACATTTTTCGGTAGAAAAATGTCCCGGCTGAAAGCCGGTTCCTCTTAAATTACAGGCTCGCTATCGCTCGCCAGGATAAAATCGACACCTAAATGGCACGAAAGGTCTTAAAATTGACAGAAATGGGTTGAAAGTTCTTAAAATCATCAAAATAATTGGGCGAACGTTTTAAAATTAGAAAAGCAATGGAGCTAAACATGAGGGAGAAAGGAGTCAAGAAAAAACGCCCTCAAGTGGAAATCTCCCCTTAAATCAAGCTTTGGAATGTTATTAGCTTATTTTATCTGCTTTTGCACCATTATTACCTATCACTATTTTGTTATTGTGATTTGCCTATCTAACTAATTGGGCGAACGTCTTAAAATCTCAAAAGCACATTATTTACCCCCTCAAACATGAGGGAGAAAGGGGTCCAGAAAAAAAATCCATCAAGTTCAAATCTCCCCTTAATCTTTCTCTAACTTATGTAAATGGTGCGTCTTTCTTCCTGGGGATTGGAACGGTGAAGCCCACTAAACCGGTCGATAAATTGACATGTGCCTCTCTTGGTTAAGGGGAGATTTCCACTTGAGGGATTTTTTTCTTGACCCCTTTCTCCCTCATGGTTAGCCCCATTGCTTTTGATATTATAAGACGTTCGCCCCATTAGTTTGGCGATTTTAAGAACTTTCGCCCATTTCTGTCAATTTTAAGACTTTTCGTGCCATTTAGGTGTCGATTTTTCCTGGCGAGCGATAGCGAGCCTGTAATTTAAGAGCAACCGGCCTCCGGCCTGGACATTTTTCTACCGAAAAATGTACAAATTTATCTTGAAAGGGGGTCTAGGGGGTGTAATTTTAAGCTTGATGAAAATGTAGGGAGCAAACTAAATACCTTCCCTTAAAGCTCCGATCTTGGTTGCTGAACTTTAATAATGGAATATATCATCAATTACGAAAATAAACTATTAATATAAATCATAGATATAATCGTTTGGTAATATGTATTCAAGTGCAGGAAATAGATTGTTACGGGATGAATTTTTCCTCCAACCAAAATGAGCAAAATATAATAAGTATATTTTCCCAAACATGGATCAAACTTCCCTTTAAGGCCTTCAGCTGGTACGTCTAGCCCTGGTGGGAGTGAGGGGTATAGCTATTAGAGGGATGGATGGTTGAACGTTTATTAACCCATTCAATCAATGACTATAATATTTCATTCTAGCTATCTTTAGATTTTATTCAACTTAGGAATTATTTGTCAAAGTCAGACGAATAGTTAAGATGAATTTTAAGGGGAGGATTTTAGTTTGTTTCCTACTCCTCCAGCAATCTTAAAATGTCACCCCCTTGACCCCCTTTCAAGATAAATTTGTACATTTTTCGGTAGAAAAATATCCCGGCCGAAGGCCGATTACTCTTAAGTTACAGGCTCGCTATCGCTCGACAGGAAAAAATCGACACCTAAATGGCACGAAAGGTCTTAAAATTGACAGAAATGGGGCGAAAGTTATTAAAGTCGTCAAACAAATGGGGCAAACGTCTTACAATCTCAAAAGCAATGGGGCTAAACATGAGGGAGAAGGAAGTTCGAAAAAAAATCCTCAAGTGGATATCTCCCCTTAAGCCCCTCAATCTCAGGTGTTCCTCCTAGGCTGAATAATAGTGCCTTTAGGTGGATATAGCGACCTACAAAACTGTCGTCATCTGGTTGAAGGGGTAAATAATGAGATTCCTCCTCCCCCTCCTCCTTCACCCTCACCACAGCGGCGTGATGGTGGCGGCCGAGTGGTTACATGTGTTACCACCATTAACCCTAATGAAGCTCAGATGAATGGACAGGTGTTGTTTATGGCAGGTAGGTGAGGAAAACTAGAATACAGACTAGTGGACAGGTGTTGTTTATGGTAGGTAGGTGAGGAAAACTAGAATACAGGACTATTTCTAAAGCGTCTAGGAGTGGGCCGGACACGATACCTAACTGTGGATAATAAGAAGTTCTGTGGAAATTGGCTGATACCATGTAAATATTAAATGTGGATGTAGGTGTATGGGCACTTACACCAGAACACTTAGGGTAAATTGTGGTGCAGTGGTTACCGAGTTCAGCTCACAACACAAAACACTTAAGTTCTATTTCCTATGGGCCGTCTTCTCGAACTTCATCTAGCAGTAAATAAAAAAACATAGTGTAACCGGATAATATTTTGTGGCGTTTTTTTCCGAGTAGCTTAACTGTAGTAACTTAGACTAGCAGGGGTACCCGGCGTTGCCCGGGTACTAATACTACTACTACCACCACTACTACTACCATAATCAACATCATCAATCACTACTACCACAATCATCACAATACTACTACTACCATAATCACCGGCCTCGACCTCCCTGTGCCTCATTAAACGGCGACCTCGATTTCGGCCGCTAAATGACCTCCGATTTTGGATCTGACCTCATCCGTACTCCCATTTTGGGGGGCTGCGAACAACTTTCGTTCTATACAATCTACAAATGTTTAAATACAGTTGTTACAAACATTTTATGAATGGAGGATGCCTTTAGGCACATGGACCTTTTTGTTTTATCTGTGTTTTTCCTTCCTCCGTTCATTGTCTCTTAAAAAAAAAAAAAAATAAAAATAAATACACCTTTTCGATCTGAGGCCTCCTTCTGCCCCAAACGGCAATTTTTTTCAATTGTTTTTCAATTTCGGCCTCGAAACGACCTCCGATCGTGGCCTCGCCCCCTCTATGACCTGACCCATGTCAATTGACACCCACATGCTAAGTTTCAGCTCCCCAGGTCCAAAACTGCGGCCACCTATTAAGAACGCACAGACAGACAGACACACGAACTGATTTAATAATATAGATAACCTGCAGTAGCTCCTGCGTATAAGCTGGGTAACTCACCCAAAGTCTCCGTAGAGCAAATACGTGGAGATGAGCTCCGCGGAAATGTGCACCCTAGTATCTGCCTTTAACATTATCTCACGAAGACCAAAGAGCAAAGACGTAGAGATGAGCGATGGGAATTTGTGGAACCTAGTATCTGCCTTTAACATTATCTCACGAAGACGGAAATGGAGTGGTGCTTGAAAATGAAATATATAATGTATGCATGCATAATTTATAATGATGAATAGTGGAAAATAACGAGTCGTAGTGGATATATGATGGCGGTGGTGGTATACAGTATATCTCCAACTTCCTACCCTTCATTACCACCGCTAACACGACGGCTGCTGGTGCTGGGGAATGTTGATGGTGGTAGTAAGGGCTGGTGTTCGAAGCTGGTGATGCTGGGGGCTGACAGATGGTGGTGGTGGTGAGGGATGGTGCTAGTAGTGGTATTAAGAGGTGGGGGCTGACAGATGGTGGTGGTAGTTGTCCTAAGGGTTGCGGGGCTGACAGGTGTTAGTGGGGACTGGTGATGGCGCTGGGGGCTGGTAGTGGTGATGGATTCTAAACTGATGGTAGTTGATGGAAACTGATGGTGGTGGTGCTGGAGGCTGGTGATGGTGGAAACTGATTGTGGTGGTACTGCGGGCTGGCAGATGGTGGTGGTGATGGGGGTTGGGCAGATGGTGGTGGTGTTGGGGGTTGGGCAGATGGTAGTGGTGGTGGGGGTTGGTCAGATGGTGTGGTGGTGCTGGGGGTTGGGCAGATGGTGGTGGTGGTGCTCGGGGCTGAGGGCTGACAGGTGGTGGTGATGCTGGGGGTTGGGCAGATGGTGTTGGGGCTGGCATATGGTGGTGATGGTGGTGCTCGAGGCTGAGGGCTGACAGGTGGTGGTGGTGGTGCTCGAGGCTGAGGGCTAACAGATGGTGTGGTGCTGGTGTGTGTATCTTCTCAGTAAAGAACAGTAATGAGGCAGACTCAGGCCGGGAGCCACGGCGGGAGAATATTTTTAAACCCATCACCATTACAAGACCTCAGGCTCAGCTCTCTCTCTCCATTTTCGTGGAATTTCGTAAGCCCTGGCAGAATTATTGTCCGGAAAACAAAGATTCGCTGTGAGTAGTTCCAAATATATATCTCGGGCAGTTAGGCTGTCTAAATTGGGTTTGAGAACGCTGTTATTTTGTCGCCATTATTGTTAACGTATTTTGGTTTGGTACCTGGGTATAAAGTTTAGTTCGTAGCTTCTTATTTTAAAGCCTTATCTATGTTTGTTTGTTGTTATATCATCGATTATTACAATATTGAATTATATAAAAGTAGTATGGGAATGTTTAGAACGTGTGTGTTTATTATAGTATGTGTGTGTGTGTGTGTGTGTGTGTGTGTATATATGTTCTTGTCTATGTGAGCTTGTGTTTGTGTATATATGTTTCTATAAGATACCATATTTGTCCTTATTATGTTTGTGTTTGAATTCCTTTGATTTCAAAATGTATTTTTATCTTCGACACTTGCTTTCAGTTATGTTGTTATTAGTCTATTCGAATGCCAGCCATGAATAAGTTTACTATTTCTTTCTTCTTGATGATCCCCCGAGAAGTTTCTATGTGGAGTGTATGCTAATTTACTGGCTACTTACGTGTGTGTGTTGTGTGTCTGTGTGTCTGTCTGTGTGTGTGTGTGTGTGTGTGTGTGTGTGTGTGTGTGTGTGTGTATGTGTGTTTTATAGTGCGAGTCTCCTGTACAAATTGAGTTAACTTGTCAAATCTTATTTTATTAATTCCACTCCCAGCATAATGAAAACATGTGATCGTCCCGGGATTCGAACCTGGGTTACCACGTACAGATATTAAACACTCTAATCATTACACCATCAAGACAGTTATATAATATAATATAGTTACATTAAACGTGAGATGCACACATCAGACCCAAATTCTCATAAGTACCCGGTACTAAACTCTTTTTAGCAAGACATTGACGTATTATATGAAACTATTTATAAGTTTGGCTGTGACATTTAACCACCCAAGTTATTATTAATCATATTGAAAATGTCCTTTCTAATTTTTTACTTCAGTGTCTATCAAAACTGATGATAAATACTAAAGAATCGTCTATTTATATTTTGAATGGTAGCACTTTTAATAAATAACGTCTTATTATTCAATTCCTGCTACCCCAGACAAATCTATAAAATTACACATGCCCTCTTTAAGGCAATATGTGGATAGATACATGTTTAGCCCTTTAAATTACACATCCCCTCTTTAAGGCAATATGGGGATAGATACATGTTTAGCCCTTTAAATTACACATGCACTCTTTAAGGCAATATGTGGATAGATACATGTTTAGCCCTTTAAATTACACATGCCCTCTTTAAGGCAATATGTGGATAGATACATGTTTAGCCCTTTAAATTCATTAGGCGTTTCCGTGGCTGAATAAATTGTTTGGCGCAGCAAGAAATTATCCGACTGCATGGGATTTTATTGTATTGATTTTTGCTTAGTTAATAAATTAACTTACATACAAATTCTTCAAAATAGATGAATAACATTTACATTGAATATGTACTTGTTTTGTTTGTTTGTTTGTTTTTCTGACAATAAAATATGACTTGCTGCATGGGTTAAAACATTACATTGACCTAGATATAGCTGTTTATTCAGAATAGCGGACCGACTAGGTTTTGTTATAATTATGTTAGGTCAGCAGTCCCACTACAAGTGTCTGAATAGAGCTCCCATCATTCTCTTCTGAGAAGTGATGGTTTGAGACTTGGATATCTCGGGCAATGTTACTGGTGAAGGATCTGGCCAGGTATTATCATTAGAAGAGGCTGTAGAAGGCCGAGCTCTCCGAATTTCGTCCAATATTCCTTCTATAGCGTAGTTGTCTACGTCTAGGAGGGGCACAGCTGGAGGCTGGTCTTGGTTGATGGCGTTGGACACTTCATGTGTCTTTCGGCTGTTCATGCACACTTCAAGTGTTTCTCTGTTGGTATGCACTTTATGTGTCACTCAGCTATTCTTATGTACTTCATGTATTGTTCAGATGTTGTGCATTTCATGTGCCACTCTGCTACGGTGCACTACATGTGTCACTCGGCTGTTTAAGGGGAGGTTTTTAGTGTGTTTCCTAGACCTCCATCAAGCTTGAAATTACACCCCCTTGACCCCCTTTCAAGATAAATTTGTACATTTTTCGGTAGAAAAATGTCCCGGCCGAAGGCCGATTCCTCTTAAATTGCAGGCTCGCTATCGCTCGCCAGGAAAAAATTGACACCTAAATGGGACGAAAGGTTTTAAAAGTGACATAAATTGGGTGAAAGGTCTTAAAATTGCCAAACTAATGGGGAGAACGTCTTAAAATCTCAAAAGCAATGGGGCTAAACATGAGGGAGAAGGGGGTAAAGAAAAAAGTCCCTCAAGTGGATATCTCCCCTTAAGTGTACTTCAAGTGTCGCTCAGCTGGAGATATTGGTGTAGTGAATTTCATGAGTTACTGACAGAGGTCCTACTTGTCTGATGTTTGCTTTCAAGGTTCTGTTTGTGTTTCTACCTTTGGCAATGGATGACTTACCGATGATGATAGAGGAGGTGTTAATCTTAACGGTTGTGGATTCCTCAGCAGTAATTGTCCTGGGTTGTAAAAGAGCAGTCATGAGTGGGGGAAGAGAGAGATTGAAGTGCATTACTAAACTGGAGTGATTTCCTGGATAATTTGTTAATGCTGATGCAGTGTGTCTTCCATCTCTCTTGGTAGCGCTGCTTACCGGAATCCCATTGTCATTGATGTTAAGGATTTCTTTGTTGATTTGGGTGGTGATTACTCTTCTAGATGTGACTTCTTATGCCCTTCTAGATATTTCTTAGAGTATATCAGTATAGAGTATATCAGTTGATTCGAAAGCTTTACAAACAGAAAAAGGATAGATAAACGAATCATGAAAGATTAGCTTATCTATCCTTTTTCTGTTTGTAAAGCTTTCGAATCAACTGATTTATAAAGTCAAATAAGTTGACAAATGTGTTTTATGTTATGTTTCTAGTCGATAATTAGTGTCCACTTTTGTGTGTCAAGATTAACAAATATATTGCAAATACCTACAAGCTTCGGGATAACATCTACCAAACATTATACTTGTCGGATAAAAACATATTTTGAAAAATGTCTATGATGTGCTCTGTTTCACACTAGCATTCCATTTGGCGATTTTTATCGCGACCTTAGAGGTATATCATACACATTGATTATTATCGCGGCCTTAGAGGTATATCATACACATTGATTATTATCGCGGCCTTAGAGGTATATCATACACATTGATTATTATCGCGACCTTAGAGGTATATCATACACATTGATTATTATCGCGGCCTTAGAGGTATATCATACACATTGATTATTATCGCGGCCTTAGAGGTATATCATACACATTGATTATTATCGCGGCCTTAGAGGTATATCATACACATTGATTATTATCGCGGCCTTAGAGGTATATCATACACATTGATTATTATCGCGGCCTTAGAGGTATATCATACACATTGATTATTATCGCGGCCTTAGAGGTATATCATACACATTGATTATTATCGCGACCTTAGAGGTATATCATACACATTGATTATTATCGCGACCTTAGAGGTATATCATACACATTGATTATTATCGCGGCCTTAGAGGTATATCATACACATTGATTATTATCGCGACCTTAGAGGTATATCATACACATTGATTATTATCGCGGCCTTAGAGGTATATCATACACATTGATTATTATCGCGGCCTTAGAGGTATATCATACACATTGATTATTATCGCGGCCTTAGAGGTATATCATACACATTGATTATTATCGTGGCCTTAGAGGTATATCTTACACATTGATTATTATCGCGGCCTTAGAGGTATATCATACACATTGATTATTATCGCGGCCTTAGAGGTATATCATACACATTGATTATTATCGCGACCTTAGAGGTATATCATACACATTGATTATTATCGCAACCTTAGAGGTATATCATACACATTGATTATTATCGCGGCCTTAGAGGTATATCATACACATTGATTATTATCGCGGCCTTAGAGGTATATCATACACATTGATTATTATCGCGACCTTAGAGGTATATCATACACATTGATTATTATCGCGACCTTAGAGGTATATCATACACATTGATTATTATCGCGGCCTTAGAGGTATATCATACACATTGATTATTATCGCGGCCTTAGAGGTATATCATACACATTGATTATTATCGCGACCTTAGAGGTATATCATACACATTGATTATTATCGCGGCCTTAGAGGTATATCATACACATTGATTATTATCGCGACCTTAGAGGTATATCATACACATTGATTATTATCGCGGCCTTAGAGGTATATCATACACATTGATTATTATCGCGGCCTTAGAGGTATATCATACACATTGATTATTATCGCGACCTTAGAGGTATATCATACACATTGATTATTATCGCGACCTTAGAGGTATATCATACACATTGATTATTATCGCGACCTTAGAGGTATATCATACACATTGATTATTATCGCGGCCTTAGAGGTATATCATACACATTGATTATTATCGCGGCCTTAGAGGTATATCATACACATTGATTATTATCGCGACCTTAGAGGTATATCATACACATTGATTATTATCGCAGCCTTAGAGGTATATCATACACATTGATTATTATCGCGACCTTAGAGGTATATCATACACATTGATTATTATCGCGGCCTTAGAGGTATATCATACACATTGATTATTATCGCGACCTTAGAGGTATATCATACACATTGATTATTATCGCGGCCTTAGAGGTATATCATACACATTGATTATTATCGCGACCTTAGAGGTATATCATACACATTGATTATTATCGCGACCTTAGAGGTATATCATACACATTGATTATTATCGCGACCTTAGAGGTATATCATACACATTGATTATTATCGCGGCCTTAGAGGTATATCATACACATTGATTTTTATCGCGACCTTAGAGGTATATCATACACATTGATTATTATCGCGGCCTTAGAGGTATATCATACACATTGATTATTATCGCGGCCTTAGAGGTATATCATACACATTGATTATTATCGCGACCTTAGAGGTATATCATACACATTGATTATTATCGCGGCCTTAGAGGTATATCATACACGTTGATTATTATCGCGGCCTTAGAGGTATATCATACACATTGATTATTATCGCGACCTTAGAGGTATATCATACACATTGATTATTATCGCGACCTTAGAGGTATATCATACACATTGATTTGTCATGACACATTCCAATGCATATTTATATGTTTACACTATACTTATGCATTTCAATTTTAGTGTCATTGTGTTCGTGACTCAGTATATGCTACACTGCTTTTCTTATACTGATATACACAATTTGTCTGTACATAATAAGTTAACAGTATTGGAACACGTCAAAATATAGGTGTGATATCAATATAAATGTTATTTAACATTATATTTCAGTAATTTTGGTTTACAATACATAACATACTGAATTGGACAATCGCATTACATATATTTAACGCACTATCATTTTGCGACGAACCGTAATGGACTTTGAAAATAAATATATGTTTAACAATATGCTTGACCTTGGTGTGCTACAGTTTAATTTTTGTTTTTCGTATTCAGAACCTATATGACTGTGTACATAGTAGGACACTTTCCATAATGGTTTATATTTTATTTGCATTATGCTATGAACTACTATTATTATTGCCTAATTAGTGTTGAGACCAATCTACGTACACATAAAGAAAACGAAAATATTCCAGATAATTTCGAACAATAAAGCATAAATTACTTGCTATGTAAA
Source organism: Paralithodes platypus (assembly GCA_032716605.1). Lineage (NCBI taxonomy): Eukaryota > Metazoa > Arthropoda > Malacostraca > Decapoda > Lithodidae > Paralithodes > Paralithodes platypus. Next base: position 28,032,283 of record CM064519.1, read on the forward strand.
CTTTAGGTTTTAACACTCGCATAAGTAAGTATGTGAGAGTTAAGGGGGTGACCTGCTTTTTTGTCTCCATTTCTCTATTCCTCTGGCTTGTATATATTCGGTCCCATTCAGCCAAGTGTTTTGAGACGTTTATCCCCATCCAGGTGTCGATTTCTTCCTGGCGAGCGAAAGCAAGCCAGCATTGTATGGAGAAATCCAACTTCGCCGGAGACATTTTTCTACCGAAAAATTTACAAATTTAGCCTAAATTAATTAGTAGACCAGACAAAAACAATACGTCCCATCTCTCCGTAAAGGAACGGTTGTGTCGCTGTGGACAAATACAAACAGAGAAACTCAATCACTGCAAAACTTCACATTACTTTCCTGGCAGTCTATGGTGGTTCCTAGAAATATTGATGCCGACTAACTATAGACAACAAAACAAGGTATTTTTGTGTATTACCGGTGAGCAGCACGATTGTAAAATATCTCTTTAAATATTCCTGGAATCGAACCCGAATTAATAGGAAGAGGCGGGGGAACGCAAAATTGGTCCCGGACCCTGAGAATTAGAACCCTTGAATCTTGTTTCTCTTCGCGCTCTGTTTCGAGTCGGCCACCCCCAGCAACTTATACAGGGCGACCACTCAACCACACCCTACCTAGTGGTGGTGGTGGTAATGGTAGTGGAGGTAGTGTGAAAGTTGTGTAGCAAGTTGGTGGAGGTAGTATGGTGGGGTCATTTGGGAGTTAGTGTAGTGATAATATTGGAGTTTGTTGAGGGGAGATATCCACTTGAGGGA
>CM064519.1:28040567-28108067 GCA_032716605.1 Paralithodes platypus
CGAAGATACCGAATTTAGTGATATCCTCTACATAACTCTTGAAAAGAGACCTATATATAATTTCGATGTTGCAAGGGCCACGTCCCCTATTGGATATAATGTAATAGAGCCATTACTAAAAGTTTGCATAAAGTATGTAGATATCTGGTTAAATTATTCACCAATATTCACATAGTTATTAGTGTGCCAAAAAAAAAAAAAAAAAAAATCATGAACGTCTGGTCTGCCAAGATTTGTCTCCCATAAAGGTTTCATGAAAGCATTTTTACATTCTTCTCAATTACATACAGATAACCTGGGAATTAAGTGACCAAACTAAGAGTTAATCCCTGGATAATCTGTGTAGATATCATCGTACCGGTACCCAATTAATGCTTTAGTCTACACAGAAGGTTTGGAAAAATGGTCATGTTAAATATCAATGGGACCAAGGCCACCATAACCATCACCAAAAATGTTCCGATAATTCTTGGTAACTTAACCCCTTGAAGCTCTGACGCGTTTTAGCAGTTTATTTTGGCTATCATTAGACGATTTTATGCAGCTTAGGAAGGATCTGGGGGTATTAAAACGGTAAAGACTAGCTCAATCAACCCTCTGACTTCCATATACCCTTCCTAATCTGAATAAAATCGTCTAATAATTACCAGAAAACAGAAATGAAATGCGTATTGGAGCTTTAAAGGGTTAAGTAGGGCATGACGAGGAAGTGGGTCCTAAAATTCTAACCAAAGGTTAAGTGTCTGTATGAAACAAAATATAGGTATTAATCAATGTTTGCTTTCTTAAACCTAGACATAGATCTTTTAGTATTCTGGTGGGGAGCAAGCACACAAACACATTGAAATTTACATAATTGTTACTGCTGACATCGGTGGAGATGAAAATAATGCACACAAGGGTTTTATTCCCTCAAGGTGTTTGAAACCTAATTCATTTTATGTTCACCCTTTCTCCTCCTAGTGAAGTACTGATACTCTTACAAACGTCTATCTCTTTCGGTAAATGCCTATTAAGAAATGGTAGGAGCTATTTAAGCTACAAATGTGCTAGACTAACCTAATATCCCACACGGCGCACGTGGGATTGAACCTTGGACAACATTGATCAACAGGACAAAACGAGCTATCACCACACCGGACATAACAGAGTTGCTGCAACCTGACCGACAGTTGCTACCCAAGGATCATGTGAGTCGACTTAAGGGGAGATATCCACTTGAGGGATTTTTTCTTGACTCCTTCCTCCCTCATGTTTAGCCCCATTGTTTTCCTAATGTTAAGACGTTCGCCCCATTATTTGGACGATTTTAAGAACTTTCAACCCATTTCTGTCAATTTTAAGACCTTTCGTGCCATTTAGGTGTCGAATTTATCCTGGCGAGCGATAGCGAGCCTGTAATTTAAGAAGAACCGGCTTTCAGCCGGGAAATTTTTCTACCGAAAAATGTACAAATTTATCTTGAAAGGGGCTCAAGGGGGTGTAATCTTAAGCTTGAAGGATATCTACGGACCAAACTAGAAACCTCCCCTTACTGACCACACGCTCACAATGTTTACTCTCCAAGTCCTACCAGTGATATGTAGAGGCAGCTCTCAGAAAAGTGAGATACAAATAATCCTCCAATGAAGCAGTGCGCTGGGAGCTGCCTATGCTGCCTATCACTGATAGGGGTTGGAGTGGACAAATGGTGTGTGTGTGTTCAGCATGTCCACCTAGATGACACTTGGGCAGCCTCTGTCTGTCAGGTTATAACAATTCCTTTATGGCCAGTGGGTTGTGGTGGCAGCACGTTTGCATGTTGATTAAAGTGTCCGGGGTTACATCGCAGGTGGATTTGGGTGATTTTTCTCGAGCGGCATTCCTTGATTTAAGGATTAATATGAGTTTTTTTTTTTTTTCTCTTCTTCAACCTTTACTCAATTTTTGTCTTTGCCTTCTACTTATGCCCTATTGAGGCACCATTTTGTCACTTTTAAATTCATGCCAGGCTTGTAATCTAAAGAGTGAGTGGCTGGAGAGAGAGAACCTTCCTCTGTATAACCTTGTTCTTCTACTCGGTATTGCCTACTAATTTTAGGTATACTGTAAAGTCGGACTGCCTCGCAAGGACAGCAGGGTCTGTGTAGTCCATATATCTACAGTATATATATATATCTCTCTCTAGTTATCTATCTATCTATCTATCTATCTATCTATCTATCTATCTATATATCTCTATCTATCTCTCCCCTTTATGTATACACCACCACTTGATTTGTGTCATCCCCCACATACAGTATATATATATATATATATATATCTCTCTAGTTATCTATCTATCTATCTATCTATCTATCTATCTATATCTCTCTATCTATCTCTCCCCTTTATGTATATACCACCACTTGATTTGTGTCATCCCCCACATACAGTATATATCTCTCTTTCTCTCTCTAGTTATCTATCTATCTATCTATCTATCTATTTATATATCTCTATCTATCTCTCCCCTTTATGTATACACCACCACTTGATTTGTGTCATCCCCCACATACAGTATATCTCTCTCTCTCTCTCTAGTTATCTATCTATCTATCTATCTATCTATTTATATATCTCTATCTATCTCTCCCCTTTATGTATACACCACCACTTGATTTGTGTCATCCCCCACATACAGTATATATATATCTCTCTCTCTCTGTTTAGTTATCTATCTATCTATCTATCTATCTATCTCTATCTCTCTATCTATTTCTCCCCTTTATGTATACACCACCACTTGATTTGTGTCATCCCCCACATACAGTATATATATATATATATATATATATATCTCTAGTTATCTATCTATCTATCTATCTATCTATCTATCTATCTATATCTCTCTATCTATCTCTCCCCTTTATGTATATACCACCACTTGATTTGTGTCATCCCCCACATACAGTATATATCTCTCTCTCTCTCTCTAGTTATCTATCTATCTATCTATCTATCTATCTCTATCTCTCTATCTATTTCTCCCCTTTATGTATACACCACCACTTGATTTGTGTCATCCCCCACATACAGTATATATATATCTCTCTCTCTCTCTCTAGTTATCTATCTATCTATCTATCTATCTATATCTCTCTATCTATCTCTCCCCTTTATGTATACACCACCACTTGATTTGTGTCATCCCCCACATACAGTATATATATATCTCTCTCTCTCTCTCTAGTTATCTATCTATCTATCTATCTATCTATATCTCTCTATCTATCTCTCTCCCCTTTATGTATACACCACCACTTGATTTGTGTCATCCCCCACATACAGTATATATATATCTCTCTCTCTCTCTCTAGTTATCTATCTATCTATCTATCTATCTATCTCTATCTCTCTATCTATTTCTCCCCTTTATGTATACACCACCACTTGATTTGTGTCATCCCCCACATACAGTATATATATATCTCTCTCTCTCTCTCTAGTTATCTATCTATCTATCTATCTATCTATATCTCTCTATCTATCTCTCCCCTTTATGTATACACCACCACTTGATTTGTGTCATCCCCCACATACAGTATATATATATATCTCTCTCTCTAGTTATCTATCTATCTATCTATCTATCTATCTCTATCTCTCTATCTATTTCTCCCCTTTATGTATACACCACCACTTGATTTGTGTCATCCCCCACATACAGTATATATATATCTCTCTCTCTCTCTAGTTATCTATCTATCTATCTATCTATCTATATCTCTCTATCTATCTCTCCCCTTTATGTATACACCACCACTTGATTTGTGTCATCCCCCACATACAGTATATATATATCTCTCTCTCTCTCTCTAGTTATCTATCTATCTATCTATCTATCTATCTATCTCTATCTCTCTATCTATTTCTCCCCTTTATGTATACACCACCACTTGATTTGTGTCATCCCCCACATACAGTATATAATTATGTACTTTGTGTCATCCCCCACATACAGTATATATGTACTTTGTGTCATCCCCCACATACAGTATATAATTATGTACTTTGTGTCATCCCCCACATACAGTATATATGTACTTTGTGTCATCCCCCACATACAGTATATATGTACTTGTGTCATCCCCCACATACAGTATATATGTACTTTGTGTCATCCCCCACATACAGTATATATGTACTTGTGTCATCCCCCACATACAGTATATATGTACTTTGTGTCATCCCCCACATACAGTATATATGTACTTTGTGTCATCCCCCACATACAGTATATATGTACTTGTGTCATCCCCCACATACAGTATATATGTACTTTTGGTGCAGTGTCCAAAGCAGATAACCAATATGATTGCAGACTTGGTGCTCGTCCAATTGAATTTTAGGGAAAGAAATAGGTTTCATAGCTCGGGGTACGGTTTTCAATACCGTTTGTGTCATCCTTTATCCGCGGTTGTATTCTCCTTATAATATTATATTCTCTATTCCCATCCTCTCGGTTTTCTTTCTTTTGTTTATGAAGGGGTTGTTCGTTAGTATATTTGTCCTTGCTTCCTCTTGTTTTACCTTAATTTGCTCATTTGCAACTTCGTGTCCTAATTGTCTTTTGTTTACGATTTTCTCTATTCTATAGGCAAAATGTAGTGTAATTTTTTTTTTTTTTTTTATTGAACTCATTCCCTATCCACCATCCCACCCACCCCCTTATCTCTCTCTCTCTCTCTCTCTCTCTCTCTCTCTCTCTCTCTCTCTCTCTCTCTCTCTCTCTCTCTCTCTCTCTCTCTCTCTCTCTCTCTCTCTCAGGGAAAGAAGATACTGGTAAGTCACTCTGTATTAGTATGGAAGATGAACGTGTTGTGTCTGCTATAATTGATCTCCATCTTTATATAAGAGTTACATATCGTAGTTAGCCATTATATATACTGTATATATATATATATAGTTATGAGTACTTCAGCAGTAGATTTTGGGCACTTAAACCTCCATATCAAAAGGAAAAGAATTGACAGGGCGCCAGGCAACATCTTTATTTTTCAAATTTTCGGCTAACCTTAAGCCATCATCAGGAACAACATTCCCTAAAAATAAGTAATATACTATTAGAACAACGCAATTTGTAAAAAATAGGGTAATGATTATCGAATCTATAAAAGGTTAAACTTACTAAATATAAACAATCCTATATTAATGTCTCACTATATATAAAATTAAAATTCATACACTAACCATGTAAAACCAGTGAAGATACCGAAAAGCAAAATAAAGACCATCACAATTGAACCATAACACATATTTTAACCTTTGAATACAAACATTGTTTCCATAAACTCAAAACAAAGTCACAACACAGGCTAATACCATACAACGGATCAAGAAACGATCTCCCAATTTATCTAACACCATTGACTTATCAGTAAGGATAACTAGTAATTAACTTACATAACCCCTGACCAAAAATCCAAACACAAATAATACTCTTAGTCAAAAACATGAAAACACTAATAAACTAAGCCTAAATCAATCTTATATATCATAGCAATACGAGACTGAAATTCAACCCAATCTAGAGATTTAACACAAAAACACATCACTCCCAATGACAAAAGCAAAAATATTTATGTTTAAACCCATCATTATACTTGACTTACCCAGAAAAGAGTTCTCATCAGCACCAGGAACAAGAGAGAACTGAGGAACCTGAACCGAGAAGCGGCTAAAATAAACTCCCATGAAACAATTTCCCAAACAAATGAACCACTAACCATGTTGAACAAACCCTTGAAATTTGACCAAACATATATTTATGAACCACTATTTGCAAGATTGATTTCAGGATTCAGTTTACTAATTAACAACTTCTCACCAATCCAATGCATCAGACTGGCTACCCAACCTAGAGACTATCTCAAAATCACCCACACTAAAGAGATGATCCTCTTCACGCGAATGATTTCGAATAGCCGAAAAACGCCATAGCCTGTAAAAACTTTCCCGATCGGTAGCTCTACCCAGGTGTTCAAATATCCTAATTTTGAAGGAACGACTAGTGCATCCCAAATACCTAGCCTCACAGCTAGGACAAGTAAATTTGTATACAATATTTGAACACAGAAAGTCAGGCACGCGATCTTTGAAGCTAAAAAATGACCCAATTCTAAACTTATTGGTGAAAACAAATCTAAAGCTCACAGCAGGAAAACTATTTTTCAGAACATTTAGTGCAATTTTACGAAATTCATTGCTAATAGATCCATAGTAAGGCATTTTAACATAAATTATCTTCTTTTTTACATCAAAATTTGATTGAACACCCTGAGCTTGTTTTACATACAAAAAATGTCTAAGTATACCATTGAATATATCTTCCTTATAGTTATTAAGCATAAAATATTTCCTTAATTTTTCAATTTCAACATGTAGCGAAACATAGCTGGAGCAAACAGCATAGGCTCTTTCTAATAGTGTCTTTATTGAATTAATCTTAAAAATCTTAGGGCAGTAGCTAAGCCAGTTTAAACCTAATCCTGTATGAGTGGGCTTTCTATAAACCTCAGTAGCTAATCCCTGATCTGTCTTTATCACTTTAACATCCAAAAATGATAGTGACCCATTCACTTCATTATCACATGTAAATTTAATATTTTGATGTTGCTTGTTCATATATTCAAAAAACTTATATTATCTTCTACATCTCGAAATATTAAAAATGTATCATCCACATATCTCCTATAAAATATAGGTTTGAATGATAGGGGACACTCATCAAGCCACTTAACCTCTTTATTGCATAAAAATGAACCCGCAAACAATGGACCTAGACTTGACCCCATTGAAACTCCATCAATTTGACTATACAATACTTTGTTAAACAAAAAACAAGATTCTGTAGTTACAAACAAGAACAATTTCTTAACTATATCCTTACTAATATTGAAAAAGTTGTCAGAATCATATTCATCCAAAATAATCTCTAAAGTCTCACTCAGAGGAACGTTTGTGAAAAGTGACTCTACATCATAACTGGCAAGAACAAAATGTTTAGGCAACACAAGATTTGAAATTTCCCTCACAAAACTACTAGAATTGAGTACTGTATATTCATTATTTGTAAGAGGAGCAACTATGGGTTGAAGAAATTTTGCTAAATTATACCCCGCTGTCTTTATAGATGAAACAATTGGCCTGAGTGGAATTCCTGGTTTATGCACCTTTGGTAACCCATATACTACTCCCGGAGCGGAGCCAGACGCATATAAGAAGTTGAAGCTGTCAATACCTATCCTGTCCTTAATAGATCGTAGAATCCTATTTAATTTATCCTCACCTCTGATAATTACATCAAACAATTCACCTTTTATTAGTTTAAATCTGTTTCGGTCACTCAGAATAGTTTCCATTTTTTGCAAATAATCAACTTTATCCATAATAACAACTCCCTTACCCTTATCCGGTTTGACAATGACAATTGAACTATCCTTACCCAAATCCCTAAGCAAATCCAAGTCCTCTTTCCTAAACACAGATGATTCCACATTTTGATATTCCCGTACTGCCAATCTATAGTTATTATTGCCAAATTCCCTAAGTTTGTTAATTACACCATCACTGTCCATCCCATTTCTCAACAACCCCGTTTTGACACACTCTTGAACTGTATTACACAATTTTTCCACTGAAACAAAATGACTCAACCAATCCTTCTTATAAAAAGGAATACAAAAATCCAGACCCAGCATTAAAACTTTCTTTTCTCTTGATGAAAGTCGTCTGCTCGACTCATTGAAGATACAGCCCTCATTGTATTTAGTTTGCTGAATACCAAGACACTTGAGCTTATTATCATGACGGATCTTTACCTTTTCAGAGATTGCCTTCGAATGTTCAATGATTTTATATAAGAATGTCCAATAATCGAAAAAGGAGACTTGAGACTTAAATAATGACTTATAGTTGGCTAGTTTTTCTAAGGAAAATTTCAATTTCTTTTTCTGTTGTTTAATCTCGCGATCCAAAAGGACAAACTGCCATTCTTTATAGGTATTGCATCTAAGAAACTCTTTACTGTAAACCTTAAACTGAACAAACTTAGGAACGGTTTCATGCTCCTTACAAAATTGCAAAAAAGTTAAATCTAGTTTTAGTTTTTCTACATTCAGGTGTAGTTTTTCCACATTCCTGTAGGCCGAGAGCGTCGTTCGTCCATATCTAGTTATGAGTACTTCAGCAGTAGATTTTGGGCACTTAAACCTCCATATCAAAAGGAAAAGAATTGACAGGGCGCCAAGCAACATCTTTATTTTTCAAATTTTCGGCTAACCTTAAGCCATCATCAGGAACAACATTCCCTAAAATCATCTGTGTTTAGGAAAGAGGACTTGGATTTGCTTAGGGATTTGGGTAAGGATAGTTCAATTGTCATTGTCAAACCGGATAAGGGTAAGGGAGTTGTTATTATGGATAAAGTTGATTATTTGCAAAAAATGGAAACTATTCTGAGTGACCGAAACAGATTTAAACTAATAAAAGGTGAATTGTTTGATGTAATTATCAGAGGTGAGGATAAATTAAATAGGATTCTACGATCTATTAAGGACAGGATAGGTATTGACAGCTTCAACTTCTTATATGCGTCTGGCTCCGCTCCGGGAGTAGTATATGGGTTACCAAAGGTGCATAAACCAGGAATTCCACTCAGGCCAATTGTTTCATCTATAAAGACAGCGGGGTATAATTTAGCAAAATTTCTTCAACCCATAGTTGCTCCTCTTACAAATAATGAATATACAGTACTCAATTCTAGTAGTTTTGTGAGGGAAATTTCAAATCTTGTGTTGCCTAAACATTTTGTTCTTGCCAGTTATGATGTAGAGTCACTTTTCACAAACGTTCCTCTGAGTGAGACTTTAGAGATTATTTTGGATGAATATGATTCTGACAACTTTTTCAATATTAGTAAGGATATAGTTAAGAAATTGTTCTTATTTGTAACTACAGAATCTTGTTTTTTGTTTAACAAAGTATTGTATAGTCAAATTGATGGAGTTTCAATGGGGTCAAGTCTAGGTCCATTGTTTGCGGGTTCATTTTTATGCAATAAAGAGGTTAAGTGGCTTGATGAGTGTCCCCTATCATTCAAACCTATATTTTATAGGAGATATGTGGATGATACATTTTTAATATTTCGAGATGTAGAAGATAATATAAGTTTTTTTGAATATATGAACAAGCAACATCAAAATATTAAATTTACATGTGATAATGAAGTGAATGGGTCACTATCATTTTTGGATGTTAAAGTGATAAAGACAGATCAGGGATTAGCTACTGAGGTTTATAGAAAGCCCACTCATACAGGATTAGGTTTAAACTGGCTTAGCTACTGCCCTAAGATTTTTAAGATTAATTCAATAAAGACACTATTAGAAAGAGCCTATGCTGTTTGCTCCAGCTATGTTTCGCTACATGTTGAAATTGAAAAATTAAGGAAATATTTTATGCTTAATAACTATAAGGAAGATATATTCAATGGTATACTTAGACATTTTTTGTATGTAAAAACAAGCTCAGGGTGTTCAATCAAATTTTGATGTAAAAAAGAAGATAATTTATGTTAAAATGCCTTACTATGGATCTATTAGCAATGAATTTCGTAAAATTGCACTAAATGTTCTGAAAAATAGTTTTCCTGCTGTGAGCTTTAGATTTGTTTTCACCAATAAGTTTAGAATTGGGTCTTTTTTTAGCTTCAAAGATCGCGTGCCTGACTTTCTGTGTTCAAATATTGTATACAAATTTACTTGTCCTAGCTGTGAGGCTAGGTATTTGGGATGCACTAGTCGTTCCTTCAAAATTAGGATATTTGAACACCTGGGTAGGAGCTACCGATCGGGAAAGTTTTTACAGGCTATGGCGTTTTCGGCTATTCGAAATCATTCGCGTGAAGAGGATCATCTCTTTAGTGTGGGTGATTTTGAGATAGTCTCTAGGTTGGGTAGCCAGTCTGATGCATTGATTGGTGAGAAGTTGTTAATTAGTAAACTGAATCCTGAAATCAATCTTGCAAATAGTGGTTCATAAATATATGTTTGGTCAAATTTCAAGGGTTTGTTCAACATGGTTAGTGGTTCATTTGTTTGGGAAATTGTTTCATGGGAGTTTATTTTAGCCGCTTCTCGGTTCAGGTTCCTCAGTTCTCTCTTGTTCCTGGTGCTGATGAGAAACTCTTTTCTGGGTAAGTCAAGTATAATGATGGGTTTAAACATAAATATTTTTGCTTTTGTCATTGGGAGTGATGTGTTTTTTGTGTTAAATCTCTAGATTGGGTTGAATTTCAGTCTCGTATTGCTATGATATATAAGATTGATTTAGGCTTAGTTTATTAGTGTTTTCATGTTTTTGACTAAGAGTATTATTTGTGTTTGGATTTTTGGTCAGGGGTTATGTAAGTTAATTACTAGTTATCCTTACTGATAAGTCAATGGTGTTAGATAAATTGGGAGATCGTTTCTTGATCCGTTGTATGGTATTAGCCTGTGTTGTGACTTTGTTTTGAGTTTATGGAAACAATGTTTGTATTCAAAGGTTAAAATATGTGTTATGGTTCAATTGTGATGGTCTTTATTTTGCTTTTCGGTATCTTCACTGGTTTTACATGGTTAGTGTATGAATTTTAATTTTATATATAGTGAGACATTAATATAGGATTGTTTATATTTAGTAAGTTTAACCTTTTATAGATTCGATAATCATTACCCTATTTTTTACAAATTGCGTTGTTCTAATAGTATATTACTTATTTTTAGGGAATGTTGTTCCTGATGATGGCTTAAGGTTAGCCGAAAATTTGAAAAATAAAGATGTTGCCTGGCGCCCTGTCAATTCTTTTCCTTTTTTTTTTTTTTTTTTATATATATATATATATATATATTGAATTTAGTATACAATATATGTGAATATGCATTTGGTTCATAACATTACGTTTTGTTTTTAGGTCCGTATTCTTAATGTTCTTTGCATATTATCAGAGCTAAGTGTAAATTATGAAAAATAATGATAATAATGATAATACAATTGTTCATGTTTTATAGGTAACATCACTTTTGCCCATAATCTAGGCAGCGTGTGTTCACTATAACAAGGAATAAACATGTGGTCGTTATTACTAAAAAGGCACAGTATATTGCCAGAGTAAAATAATAACGCCATTACTATTGAACGGGAAGTGGACGTGTGCTTTCTGTCATTGTGGGTTTACTTCTTGTCTCGTTCATAAGTGTTACAACTTTCAAACTACTGTAGATACTAATATATCGGTAGGCCTCTTCTGTCTTGCACCCAATGGCCAAAGTGAACACTACCAGAGTGTTATAAATAAGAGACCCGTCATTCTCTATTTAGGCCCGTCGCCCCTCAACCTCCCACCACCACCATAAATAAATGACAGTAATACTCCCGCGAAACAAATCCAGGTCGTACTCCTCCGCCTCCTCCTCTTCCTCCTCTTCCTCTTCCTCCTCCTCTTCTCTTCCTCTTCCTCTTCCTCCTTCTTCTTCCGCCGCCATTGCGTAGTATTTTACCATTGTATTATTCAGGATGCAGTATGGCGGACCCTTGTCGATTGTAGCGGACACAGAGAATCCCACTGGTTCCCCTTGGCTCGGGTGTTGCTCTGGCTGGTGGGGAGGGGACACGAGCCTACTACTTTTTTTCTCTTTTTCGGACCGGTTTTATTTGCCTTTGTCTATTTTCTCTCTGTGATTTTTTAGTCGTTTTCGGTGTCCTTTGTCTAGTTTCGGTCCCTGTTTTTTTTTGTTTTTGTCTTTAGGAGGGTTATTTGTTTCGGTGTCATTTTGTTTATTGTCTGTCTGCTTTTGTTTAGTTCTTTTTTGGTGTTGGTACCGAGTATGCAATTTTCTTTCAGTTTTTTTCGTCTATTTTCTTATTGTGTTTTTCTTCTCGTTTTTGGATAGATATGCTTTTCATTGTCTTTCCTATGTTATGGCTGTGTTTTCCCCCCCCCCCCCAGTTCCAATAGGCGGGTTCTGTGTTTGGGTGGATTTTACTTACACTATCTGTCGTTCACTTTCTATCTTTGTGTATGCGTGTTCGGTGCATGAATCTTTCACAGTATTTGGTATACGTATTGTCTTTACTTTAAGGGGGGTCACCGGATTTTTTCTCTCTTTTTCTGGCTTGTATCTATTCGGCCCCATTCAGCCTACTGTTTTAAGACGTTTATCCCCATCCAGGTGTTGATTTATTCCTGGCGAGCGATAGCGAGCCAGCGTTGTATGGAGAAATCCGGCTTCGCCGGAGACATTTTTCTATCGAAAAATTTACAAATTTAGCCTGCTGACAAAAACATTATAGATAAAATATGCTGGTTCGCTAACGCTCGCCAGGATAAAATCAACACCTGGATGGGGATAAACGGCTTTAAAAAGTAGGCTGAATGGGGCGAATGAATACAACCCAGAGAGAGATAGAGAGAGGGAGAAAACAAAACGAGGTGGGCTCACTTAACTAGTCTGTGTGGGCCTTCCCATTATATGGACAATGGACTAGTCTGTGTGGGCCTTCCCATTATATGGACAATGGACTAGTCTGTGTGGGCCTTCCCATTATATGGACAATGGACTAGTCTGTGTGGGCCTTCCCATTATATGGGCAATGGACTAGTCTGTGTGGGCCTTCCCATTATATGGACAATGGACTAGTCTGTGTGGGCCTTCCCATTATATGGACAATGGACTAGTCTGTGTGGGCCTTCCCATTATATGGACAATGGACTAGTCTGTGTGGGCCTTCCCATTATATGGGCAATGGACTAGTCTGTGTGGGCCTTCCCATTATATGGACAATGGACTAGTCTGTGTGGGCCTTCCCATTATATGGACAATGGACTAGTCTGTGTGGGCCTTCCCATTATATGGACAATGGACTAGTCTGTGTGGGCCTTCCCATTATATGGACAATGGACTAGTCTGTGTGTGCCTTCCCATTATATGGACAATGGACTAGTCTGTGTGGGCCTTCCCATTATATGGAAAATGGACTAGTCTGTGTGGGCCTTCCCATTATATGGGCAATGGACTAGTCTGTGTGGGCCTTCCCATTATATGGACAATGGACTAGTCTGTGTGGGCCTTCCCATTATATGGACAATGGACTAGTCTGTGTGGGCCTTCCCATTATATGGACAATGGACTAGTCTGGGTGGCCTTCCCATTATATGGACAATGGACTAGTCTGTGTGTGCCTTCCCATTATAGGACAATGGACTAGTCTGTGTGGCCTTCCCATTATATGGACAATGGACTAGTCTGTGGCCTTCCCATTATATGGGCAATGGACTAGTCTGTGTGGGCCTTCCCATTATATGGACAATGGACTAGTCTGTGTGGGCCTTCCCATTATATGGACAATGGACTAGTCTGTGTGGGCCTTCCCATTATATGGACAATGGACTAGTCTGTGTGGGCCTTCCCATTATATGGACAATGGACTAGTCTGTGTGGGCCTTCCCATTATGGACAATGGACTAGTCTGTGTGGGTTCCCATTATGGGACAATGGACTAGTCTGTGTGGCATTCCATTATATGGACAATGGACTAGTCTGTGTGTGCCTTCCCATTATATGGACAATGGACTAGTCTGTGTGGGCCTTCCCATTATATGGACAATGAAATACTCGGTTGGTTTCGAGTTAAGTCCTACAAGATACGAGCTGATACCCACAGCAATATTCTGTTATTGCATTCTGTATTTAACATTCAATTGCAAATTCCTCTCTTGGACGTGTGGCTGTAAACTATTTAACAACATAAGCACAAACAACAATGCACTTATAACTAGTAACTAACAGGCAAAATAAAACTTGTACAAAGTTGTGAATTATCTATCTCCTTGTTGGAGGCTTGCATTGTTCTATACCCAATGTTTTGCATATAACTTGAGGGATTTTCTGGGGTAACTATTTATATTTTTGTCACCAACCAACTCTACTTCTAAACTCAATTAATGATATCAACAAATACATGTGGCAATCCAAGGACTCGAACCTAGGATACTCACAGTATAGGTAAATGTATATATTATTTGTTAAATTAATATACATTATCTAGTTTAGCTAATGAAGTACCTGGTATGTGGTCTCGAAAAGTTGATGTTGCCTCCTAAAATAAACTGTGATGTGTGTGAGTGATTTCCCTTTCTGTTGAGTGGTAACTCTGGAGCTGGTTGTGTGAGGGTGTTCCATAAAGCCTGGTAAGCGTGTGAGTGACGACCGTATGTTATGGCTCCAGCCTTTTTTTTTATGGGGGGATGGGCTATTTATTTATTTATTTATTTATTTATTTATTTATTTGTATTTTTAGTTGTTTAGTTTCCTCCTCAGCCTCCATTAATCTTTAAAAAAAACATTCCCTATAGACCCCCCCCCCCCTTTCAAGATAAACGTCCCGGCCGAAGGCCGGTTCCCCCTACAATCACAGGCTCTCTATCGCTCACCAGGAAACAATCGACACCTAAATGGCACGAAAGGTCCTAATATTGACAAAGAAATGGGGTGAAAGGTCTTAAAATCGCCAAACTAATGGGCCGAACGTCATAAAATCTGAAAACTAATGGGGCTACACACAAAGGAGAAGGGGGGGGGGGGTGCATTAAAAACGACCCATCTCCCCTTATTACTTACAATACCAGTGCCGTCCTTTTATATATTTTTCTGGCGACTATTACATTATTGTATTCAGTTTAAAAAGAGGTTATAGCCATTAACAGGCGTCGAACGATCTCACCTAACCTATTATGCTACCATAGATCCTCCTTAAACTGCACACAATCGTCCAAATATAGCCAGAACAAAATGAAAAGCACGTCGCCGGTACTGAAGGGCTTACAGTGCATATAATACCACGACGAATATTCCCTTTATGTGTCTGTAAACTGTAGCATTGCCAAAGTGTATGAATGTTTTAGTGCGAGTGTGAGAGCTTGTAAACGTAACCTTGATGTTGTGTGTGTGTGTGTGTGTGTGTGTGTTATATGGATGTGGGTGAGTGTTGTTGGGTAATGTTGTAAGCATTTTTTTAAGAGGGAGGTTTGTATTTACTGTAGTCTGTGTGTTCATTTATATAGTTATTTACTGGTTATGTTTAGTGTCCTCTCATGACCTCCATCAAACTTTAAAAAATACCCCCAAGCCCTTTGAGATATATTTAACCATTTTTCGGTAGAAAAATGGCCCGGCCGAAGGCTGTTTCGTCCTATATTTCATGCTCGCTATCGCTCGCCAGGAAAACAATCGACACCTAAATGGCTCAGTAGGTCTTAAAATCGCCCAAACTAATAGGGCTAAACATGAGGGAGAAGGGAGTCCAGAAAAACACCTCCCCTTAAATGTTTATATGTTTCGTAAGTATGGTTGTGGGGTGATGTGAGTGTGGGTACGGTAGTCTAGGGATAGTATGGTTGTGGGGTGATGTGAGTGTGGGTACGGTAGTCTAGGGATAGTATGGTTGTGGGGTGATGTGAGTGTGGGTACGGTAGTCTAGGGATAGTATGGTTGGGGGGTGATGTGAGTGTGGGTACGATAGTCTAGGGATAGTATGGTTGTGGGGTGATGTGAGTGTGGGTACGGTAGTCTAGGGATAGTATGGTTGTGGGGTGATGTGAGTGTGGGTACGGTAGTCTAGGGATAGTATGGTTGTGGGGTGATGTGAGTGTGGGTACGGTAGTCTAGGGATAGTATGGTTGTGGGGTGATGTGAGTGTGGGTACGGTAGTCTAGGGATAGTATGGTTGTGGGGTGATGTGAGTGTGGGTACGGTAGTCTAGGGATAGTATGGTTGTGGGGTGATGTGAGTGTGGGTACGGTAGTCTAGGATAGTATGGTTGTGGGGTGATGTGAGTGTGGGTACGGTAGTCTAGGGATAGTATGGTTGTGGGGTGATGTGAGTGTGGGTACGGTAGTCTAGGGATAGTATGGTTGTGGGGTGATGTGAGTGTGGGTACGGTAGTCTAGGGATAGTATGGTTGTGGGGTGATGTGAGTGTGGGTACGGTAGTCTAGGGATAGTACAGTAGGGTGTTCGAGGGCCATGATATTGTTTTGTGGGAGCTTCTTGGACCTCCCCTGTTTCGATCCATTAGTTTGGAGATTTGATTAAGTTTCATCCCATTAGTTTGGTGATAATAAGACGCTTCACTCCATTCAGGTGTCGAGTGTTTTGTCTGGAGGAGCGATAGCAAGCCTTCGGCCTGGACATTTTTCCATCGAAAAATGTACATATTTTGCTTCAAGGGGATCTGGATGGGGTATTAATATATTTGTATTGTTTATTTATTTGTATTCAATTTTTAGTCAGAAGGAAGTCTGGGAAGGCGTTTTTGTTAGCCTTTAGGGGATTAACTAAGTAAATTTCTCGAATATGGGAAAACCAAGCTAAATCATCAATCATAATTAAAACCAAGCTAAATCATCAATCATAATTAAACCAAGCTAAATCATCAATCATAATTAAACCAAGCTAAATCATCAATCATAATTAAAACCAAGCTAAATCATCAATCATAATTAAACCAAGCTAAATCATCAATCATAATTAAACCAAGCTAAATCATCAGTCATAATTAAACCAAGCTAAATCATCAGTCATAATTAAAACCAAGCTAAATCATCAATCATAATTAAACTAAATATCACAATAACCCACAAGAGGGCGGACCAGTTAGTGTTAAGCCCTACTACAATTAAACGCTTCACCGTAATTGACCACTTCCGAGATTTAGGTTATAAGGAAGTTAAATCCGTAAACATAAGTACTAAGCAGAAATGCAATAATTGTGTGGGTTTCTGATGGATAGAAACTATGCTGAATTGCGTGTTATGTATATATAAATGTACTATAACCGTATTTTAGCTGGTAATTCTGCTTAATATCGATGTCTACAGCTCCAACTTCCTTATAGCCTAAAACTCGCAAGTGGTTAATTCACTATATGAATTAAACTGTTATGCTTATAAACTGGAAAATGTCAAGGATATATATTATATATAATTATATATATATATATAAGTTATATATACCGTATTATATATAATA
Organism: Paralithodes platypus; assembly: GCA_032716605.1. Classification (NCBI taxonomy): domain Eukaryota; kingdom Metazoa; phylum Arthropoda; class Malacostraca; order Decapoda; family Lithodidae; genus Paralithodes; species Paralithodes platypus. The sequence goes on from CM064519.1 coordinate 28,057,657, forward strand.
TAATTAATATGTAGTGAGTGTGGTGTTGGTATGTAGAGGTGAGTGTTTGTTATATTCTAGAATGTGTGTTGTTATGTAATAGTGTGGTGTTGGTTATGTAAGAGTGTGGTGTGGTTATGTAGAGGTGGGAGTGTGGTGTTGGTTATGTAGAAGTGTGGTGTTGGATATGTTGGTGGTGAGCATGTGGTGTTGGTTATGTAGAGGTGGGAGTGTGGTGTTGGATATGTTGGTGGTGAGCATGTGGTGTTGGTTATGTAGAGGTGGGAGTGTGGTGTTGGTTATGTAGAGGTGGGAGTGTGGTGTTGGTTATGTAGAGGTGGGAGTGTGGTGTTGGTTATGTAGAGGTGGGAGTGTGGTGTTGGTTATGTAGAGGTGGGAGTGTGGTGTTGGTGTGGTGTTGGTTATGTAGGTGGGTGTGGTGTTGGATATGTTGGTGGTGAGCATGTGGTGTTGGTTATGTAGAGGTGGGAGTGTGGTGTTGGTTATGTAGAGGTGGGAGTGTGGTGTTGGATATGTTGGTGGTGAGCATGTGGTGTTGGTTATGTAGAGGTGGGAGTGTGGTGTTGGTTATGTAGAGGTGGGAGTGTGGTGTTGGATATGTTGGTGGTGAGCATGTGGTAGTTTGGCCGTGTGCTGGTGCATTATTCCGTCACCGTGCTTGTATGCTTGTGTGTGGCTGCGAGTGCTGGCCTGTATGTGGACTACTATAATGTGTAGTGGCGTGTTTTTACAGGCGTGGTCACGGTAGTTCTGCTCAATTGTTGACAGCACAAATAGGACAGACGGACGAACTATTTTAACAATGTGCTTTGAGCCCCAAAGATCATATTACGGGGATTAACAAGTCGATTTTACAATTATTTAAGGGGAGGTTTTTAGTTTGGTCTCTAGATATCCATCAAGCTTAAGATTACACCCCCTTGAGCCCCTTTCAAGATAAATGTGTACATTTTTCGGTAGAAAAATTTCCCGGCTGAGAGCCGGTTCCTCTTAAATTACAGGCTCGCTATCGCTCGCCAGGATAAAATCGACACCTAAATTGCACGAAAGGTCTTAAAATTGACAGAAATGGGTTGAAAGTTCTTAAAATCATCAAAATAATGGGGCGAACGTCTTAAAATTAGAAAATCAATCGGGCTAAACATGAGGGAGAAATGAGTCAAGAAAAAACTCCCTCAAGTGGAAATCTCCCCTTAATCTGACGGTAAACTGAGCCCCATTGCAGCTAATTTATCGATTCTTTATGGAATAATATAAACTACTATGTCTCTGCATCATAATATAAACTACTATGTCTCTGCATCATAATATAAACTACTATGTCTCTGCATCATAATATAAACTACTATGTCTCTGCATCATAATATAAACTACTATGTCTCTGCATCATAATATACTACTATGTTTCTGCATCATAATATCTACTTGTCTCTGCATCATATATAAAGCTACTATATCTCTGCATCATATATAAAGCTACTATATCTCTGCATCATATATAAAGCTACTATATCTCTGCATCATATATAAAGCTACTATATCTCTGCATCATAATAAACCACTGTGTTTCTGCATCATAATATAAACTACTATGTCTCTGCATCATAATATAAACTACTATGTCTCTGCATCATAATATAAACTACTATGTCTCTGCATCATAATATAAACTAATAAGTTTCTGCATAAAAATATAAATCTATGTCTCTGCATCATAATATAAACTACTATGTCTCTGCATCATAATATAAACTACTATGTCTCTGCATCATAATATAAACTACTATGTTTCTGCATCATAATATAAACTACTATGTCTCTGCATCATAATATAAACTACTATGTTTCTGCATCATAATATAAACTACTGTCTCTGCATCATAATATAAACTACTATGTTTCTGCATCATAATATAAACTACTATGTCTCTGCATCATAATATAAACTATGTCTCTGCATCATAATATAAACTACTATGTTTCTGCATCATAATATAAACTACTGTCTCTGCATCATAATATAAACTACTATGTTTCTGCATCATAATATAAACTACTATGTCTCTGCATCATAATATAAACTACTATGTCTCTCCATCATAATATAAACTACTATGTTTCTGCATCATAATATAAACTACTATGTCTCTGCATCATAATATAAACTACTATGTTTCTGCATCATAATATAAACTACTGTCTCTGCATCATAATATAAACTACTATGTATCTGCTTCATATTATAAACTACTATGTCTCTGCTTCATATTATAAACTACTATGTATCTGCTTCATATTATAAACTACTATGTCTCTGCTTCATATTATAAACTACTATGTCTCTGCTTCATAATAAACTACTATGTCTGCATCATAATATAAACTACTATGTCTCTGCATCATAATATAAACTACTATGTCTCTGCATCATAATATAAACTACTATGTTTCTGCATCATAATATAAACTACTATGTCTCTGCATCATAATATAAACTACTATGTCTCTGCATCATAATATAAACTACTATGTCTCTGCATCATATAAACTACTATGTCTCTGCTTCATAATATACACTACTATGTCTCTGCATCATAATATAAACTACTATGTCTCTGCATCATACTATAAACTACTATGTCTCTGCATCGTAATATAAACTACTATGTCGCTGCATCATACTAAACTACTATGTCGCTGCATCATTCTAAGCTACTATGTCGCTGCATCATACTAAACTACTATGTCGCTGCATCATACTAAACTACTATGTCGCTGCATCATACTAAACTACTATGTCGCTGCATCATAATATAAACTACTATGTCTCTGCATCATAATATAAACTACTATGTCTCTGCATCATAATATAAACTACTATGTCTCTGCATCATAATATAAACTACTATGTCTCTGCATCATAATATAAACTACTGTCTCTGCATCATAATATAAACTACTATGTTTCTGCATCATAATATAAACTACTATGTCTCTGCATCATAATATAAACTATGTCTCTGCATCATAATATAAACTACTATGTCTCTGCATCATAATATAAACTACTATGTCTCTGCATCATAATATAAACTACTATGTCTCTGCATCATAATAAACTACTATGTCTCTGCATCATAATATAAACTACTATGTCTCTGCATCATAATATAAACTACTATGTCTGCATCATAATATAAACTACTATGTCTCTGCATCATATATAAAGCTACTATATCTCTGCATCATATATAAAGCTACTATATCTCTGCATCATATATAAAGCTACTATATCTCTGCATCATATATAAACTACTATATCTCTGCATCATAACACAAAACTACTATATCTCTGCATCATAACACAAACTACTATATCTCTGCATCATAACACAAAACTACTATGTCTCTGCATCATAATATAAACTACTATGTTTCTGCATCATAATATAAACTACTATGTCTCTGCATCATAATATAAACTACTATGTCTCTGCATCATAATATAAACTACTATGTCTCTGCATCATAATAAACTACTATGTCTCTGCATCATAATATAAACTACTATGTCTCTGCATCATAATATAAACTACTATGTCTCTGCATCATAATATAAACTACTATGTCTCTGCATCAATACGCAACTACTATGTCTCTGCATCAATACGCAACTACTATGTCTCTGCATCAATACGCAACTACTATGTCTCTGCATCATAATATAAACTACTATGTCTCTGCATCATAATATATATGACACTACTATGTCTCTGCATCATAATATATATGACACTACTATGTCTCTGCATCATAAACTAATATGTCTCTGCATCATAAACAACTAATATGTCTCTGCATCATAATATAAACTACTGTCTGCATCATAATATAAACTACTATGTTTCTGCATCATAATATAAACTACTATGTCTCTGCATCATAATATAAACTACTATGTCTCTGCATCATAATATAAACTACTATGTTTCTGCATCATAATATAAACTACTATGTCTCTGCATCATAATATAAACTACTATGTCTCTGCATCATAATATAAACTACTATGTCTCTGCATCATAATAAGGCCAAGTTGATATAATTAGCACCATATTTATTTACAAAATCTTCAAAATAACTGATAAATCTTGATGGAAACTTTGCAATTTGCCGTCAGTTGAAATGAAACAGACTATAGTTAACGCTCACTGTCTCGTGTTTATCATTATGAGATAGTCAAGTATTCATGACCCCTACTGTACATATGGGAAGGTGGGTCCGTGGGTGGGGGTGGGTAGGTGGGTTTTTGTGTGGCCGTATGTGTTTGTGTGTCTGTGATGATATAATTGGTTAATGAAAATGATTAATAACTGTGTGGTGAAGTTGAGCTCAAATTGTGTCTGTGATTACATAACATTAAGACTGATGACATAGAAGTATATACCTTAAACGTCTTTGTATAGCCAGCTGGGATGAAACATGATATAGTAAATATTAAAATGTGATCAGTGGGCCTATTGGGTTCCCCGTTTCATTTACGTGTTATCTTGCACGACCTTCATTTTGTATTGTGGAGCTTTGCAATCGAGTGCATCGCTGGTTTAGTATTGACTAGAACGCCATGGTTGTGAATGATGGTCTGAATGATTGTTTGAACGACTGCGCTGTGCTTTGTGTTTCTATATGTTCGTGAGTGATTGTTTACCGTTAGTATCCATTATAACTGATTGTGTGAACGACTGCTCTCTGTGTTTCTATGTTAGTAACCATTGTGACTAATTGTGTGAACGACTGAGATCTGTGTGTGTTCCTGTGTGATTTTGAGTGTGTCTGTACAACTTTAGTACCGTATTCATTATGAATGACTGTGTTAACGACTGCGTTGCTATATAATTGACTGATAGTGGATCACCGCGTCACTTTAGAATAGTTATGAAAAGTATTAATCTATGCATAAAGTTAAAGTTGAGGGGGAATAGACAGGCTGGGGAGGTGAGAGGTCTTTAAGAATTAAGAGAGAAGGAAAGGAGGAGAGAAAAAAACAAAGTAGAAGAGTAAAAGGTGGAGACCTGTCCTCCTTGCTACTGTTTAAAGCTTTCACCTATTTTTGATACGTGATAGTTAGTTAAAATAGGACTTCAGAGGCTATCAACCCTTCTGGATTATTAAGCCAGCACACTTAAAGACAAGAATAACGTCAGGACTGGAGCCCCTTTTCGGGAAATCTATTCCCTTCGATACGTGATGATAATTACGTGACAAATATACTTGGAACACTGCACAGGAAGAGTGGGAAATAGAGAAGTTGAATATATTTTCGCCTGTGCATGACGGCGTGAATGCATTTTTCATATTCATAGCATATTGACAGACTGCATTTGTGGAAATGTGTCCGTGTCTCTGCGTCAAGCCTCTGCACCCCTTGGTATTTATGAAGTCGTAAATTTGTGTTTAGTGTTTGGGTTGTCTGTTAGTGTGTGTATGTATGTGTGTGTGTGTGTGTGTGTGTGTGTGTGTGTGTGTGTGTGTGTGTGTGTTTACTGTGCTTTCCTATGTTACTGGGTGTGGGTATGATTATGACTGAGTGTAACTAAATTAATTTGAGTGTAAGTGCTGCTTGTGTCTCGCTGTTAGTTTATGGCAATGCTTAGTTGTGAGAGAATGGTGGTGTTTGATAATGTGTGCCTATGTTTCCCCGTTTATGTGTTCTTGTGCTTAGTTGTGAAAGTATAGCAAAAATAAAGCCTACAGCAGTGTTTATTTTCGATTTTGAATGTAAAGTATGATTGTAATTAAATTGGTTAGGGTTGGCTCTGAGTAAGTCATATTATTGAATTGCTCTGGTAAAGTGGCGTGACTGAGGAATGTGTTAGTGTGTGCCAGTGTGTTATGTTTGCCTGCGAGTGTCGAGTTGTACTATTATTTTAATGTGTGCTGTAGTTGTGTCTTGTCAGAATTGTGACAGTGATTTGGGAGGCAGTGTTTGCCTGTGAGTGTGTTAGTGTAGTCTGTGTGTGTGATTGTATGTGATTGTGTTTGAGTGTAAATATAGATTTGTATTTGCGTATGATATTGTTTGTGTATGTGATTATGTTTTATTGTAAGTCTACAGTATAATTGCATTCGAGTGTGAATGTGTGTTAGTTATGTTTTGAGTATATGGTTATATACATTTGGTCATCCTCCTTTCGGGACATCGATGAGCCTTTTTCTATTGCACTAGACATATCGAAGGCCTTTGATAGAGTCTGGCACAAATATCTAATTTCCAAACTACCCTCCTTCGGTTTATATCCCTCTATCTGTGCCTTCATCTCTAATTTCCTTTCAGACCGCTCCATAGCTGCAGTTGTGAACGGCCATCTCTCACTTCCTCAACCTATCAATCTCGTTGTCCTTCAGGGTTCTGTCCTGTCTCCAATTATCTTTCTAATATTTATTAATGATCTCGTCAACAATGCTATCTACCCCTATGCTGACGACTCTACCTTACACTATTCAACTGTTTTTTTCATATCAACCCAGCATGCAATCACTGCAAAACTCACATAACAGAACCATAGAGCGCCTATCTTCTGATCTATCAATAATTTCTGATTGGGAAGAGAAAATCTTTTTACTTTCAACGCCTCCAAGACCCAATTTCTCCATCTATCTGTCCACCGTAATCTTCCACAAGACTATTAATTAATATACAATATACAAATCAAACCTTTATATTCTCTCAGTATTCTAGGTGTATCTTTTTCATCCGACCTTTCTTGAAAATATCATATTACCAGTCTTGCTAAAACAGCTTCGCCAAAGTTGGGTGTGCTCAACCGTCTCCACAGGTTCTTCACCCCCGCACAGCTTCTTGCTCAGTATCGGGGCACAGTGCGCCCCTGTATTGAGTATTGGTCACATGTGTGGAGAGGTTCCACCCATACCGCACGTTTCAAAAGAGTAATGTCAAAAGCATTTCGCCTCATCAACTCACTTCCCCTTACTAGTTCCCTACAATCTCTTTCTACACGCTGCAATGTTGCATCCCTTTCACTCTTCTATCGCTAGTACAACAATCAGTGTTCTTCAGAGCTCTCTTAGTGAATTCAACATCCCTTGCGGCGAGTGTGAGGCACCAACCTTTCAACACAGTCCCACTCCTATTCTGTCCAGCTCTCCAACCCAAAAATTGGCAAATGTTCTGTCTTTCTTTTACTCAACAAGTGAATTCTGGAACTCTCTCCCTCAATCAATCTACTCTTCATCCTAGGACATAAAAACTGCTTTAAACTTTGTGTGTATATATTTGTATGTATATTACTGTATATACTGTATATATATATACAGTGTATATATATATATATATATATATATATATATATATATATATATATATATATACCGGTATATATATATATATATATATATATATATATATATATATATATATATATAGTATATATATAGTATATATATATTGCCACATCTATGAACTGAAGAGCTTCAGCTCCAAAAAGACTGTTCAGAAAAGAACAAAATTATAGTACAGTGTACTATGTGCGATACTGATACCGTAACATTACTCGGGTACAAACGCAATCAGTCGGGGATTCTACGCAAGATATTTATCAAGGCGATATATAAATGTCTGGACTGACTGGCACTCTACAACATTTCTAGACAATGTATTCCATAAGTTAACGACTAGGTTGAAAAAAAAGGTGCTTCACTTCATATGAATGAAACGCCTTTCCGACAATTTTGAAACCATTACTTCTGTGTAATTTGAGTTATCTACTGCCAAGTACTCACTTGCGTCCATATTGTCATTGCCTTTGATAATTTTAAAAACTTGGATTACGTCCCCTCATATTTTGCGATTTGTCGAGGAAATTCGGTTTAACTCTTTTAGTCGTTCTTCATGTGGTTTATTTTTTAATGGGGGCATCATATTAGTTACTCTCCGTTGTACTCTCTCTAGTTTTTCAATGTCCCTATATATAGTATGGCGACCAGAACTGGACACACTATTGTGTTAGATGTATAGTGCATGATTGTATATGTGTCCAATTGTGGGACTATGTGGTTTTAATAAATCATTTTTTTTTTTTTTTTTTTTTTTTTTTTTTTTTTTTTTTTTGGTTGTGCAATTGTGTTCCCGTGTGTTGTAGTTATGTATTGTATGAGAGTGTGACGGTGTTTGGGCGAGTGTGATATATTATGGTGTGTGTGTGTGTGTGTGTGCGCGCGCGCGCGTGTGTGTGTGCGCGCGCGCAGTCGCGATCAAATAAGGTTAAACCTATTCGAATCTTTGAACCTATAAATCCAAGTTATGAAGCATCTTGGGTGCAATAAAGAAGATTATCGGCTTGTTTATGTTCGATACGGATTCCTATGGGTGCGTCGCTATTAACCACTTCTGTACCGGCGACGTCTCTTCAATTTTATCCTAGGTATATTTAGACGATTTTATGAAGCTTAGGAAGCATATAAGGTAGCTATAAGAAGTAATTGAGATAATCTGTATCCTTTTAATTGGTAAACATCCTTCCTAAGCTGCATACAATCGTCTAATAGTTGCCAGAATATAATGACAAGCATATTACCGGTACTGAAGGGGTTAAGGCTCACGACTGTACTTGTATGTCTTTGTCTCTGTGAGCATTATGGGGCTAAACATGAGGAAGAAGGGGGACCAGAAAAAACGACCCATCCCCCCCTTATTGGTCACGTCTGTACCTGTGAGCCTGTGTGTCTGTTAATGATCACGTCTGTACCTGTGCGCCTGTGTGTCTGTTAATGATCACGTCTGTACCTGTGAGCCTGTGTGTCTGTTAATGATCACGTCTGTACCTGTGAGCCTGTGTGTCTGTTAATGATCACGTATGTACCTGTGAGCCTGTGTGTCTGTTAATGATCACGTCTGTACCTGTGCGCCTATGTGTCTGTGCTAATATAGATTTTTTTTTTTTTTTTTTTTTTTTCTATATTCCAACTTACTTCCTCTCGGGCATAGGCTGAGAGCCTTAACATTCACCGCTTTACAATGAACAGTGAAGCCCGTGAGGTCTTGTTCCAGTCTAGGGAGTGAGACATGTGAAGCACGTAGAGTACAATGAGCACCTGCCATCTTGCCTTCACATGAGGCACGGTGCTCACTCATGGCCCGAAACGACCCCATCTCTGAAGCCACCTCGTTCCCGTGCTTCACTGTCTCACTCCCTACACTCGGACTCTCACACTTACACACACACAACGCCACCTGTTGAGCAGATAACTCACCAGGCATTGCACCCCTATAGCATATTTTGAATATGGGAATATTCATACAGTGCTATTTAATCAGGGAACAATGAGGGTATTTTATTGACGTTTCGGTGGGCTTTGTGGTAATGCACTGATACTAGGTACAGCACAAATTCCATCCCAATAATATCTTCCCATTGATACATCGGGATTTGAACCCGGGACCTTTGGATTACCAGGCCAGTGGCAAGACCACTCCACCACACCTCCCCTGATGATCATAAAGTATATCTGTGTTGTGATGATGTAGGGCCCCAGCAGCTGTGTCTGTGATTAAATTGGCTATTGGTGGTGACGGAGAGTGAGACAGATCACCTTCACTCTCTCATCATTACAAGTTTAAGGGGACAAGGACCGTTTATTTTTTTATTTTTATTTTTGTTTTGGTCTATTCATGTATTCCTTTATTTCTTAGTTGTCTCGCTACACCTCCATCAAGCTTAGAAAAACACTCCCTAGACCCCCCTTCAAGATAAATTTGTACATTTTTCGGTAGAAAAATGTCCCGACCAAAGGACGATTCCTCTTAAAGTGTAAGGCTCGCTATCGCTCGCCAGGATATATTCGACACCTAAATGGCACGAAAAATCTTAAAATTGACAACGAAATGGAGCGAAAGGTGTTAAAATCGCCAAACTAATGGGTCGAACGTCTTATAATCTCAAAACAAATGGGGCTTAACACGAGGGAGAAAGGGGACCAGAAAAACGACCCATCTCCCCTTAATCTCAACAGTCCATCAGTTTCACCTTAACCTGGGTCCCTCATACCTCTATGTATAGAGTTTTAATGTTTGAACAACGGTCATTCATGATTGTCCATTCATTTTGAAGCATTGTCTTAAGGGAAAGGAATTTGTGATTGTGAACTTAAGGAGAGATGATTAGTTAGTTAAAATAGGACTTCAGAGGCTATCAACCCTTCTGGATTATTAAGCCAGCACACTGTAAGTCACGGAAAGCGTCAAGACTGGAGCCCCTTTTTGTGAACATCAGTCCCTTATACATGATATTTGTTATATGCCTAATATACTTGAAGCATTGTGTTTGAAAAGCGGCGAAATAGACAGGTGCAATTCATTTTTTCCCTGCACATGACGGTTTGCAAACTTTTTCATTTCCATATCATATTGAAAAACTATGCATGAATGATAATGGGTCTGTTTTCAGGGTAAAACCTATGTAACTCGGTGTTTATGAAAGTGTTTGTGCGAGTATGTTTAGTTGTACTGTGGTGGTTGTGTAATTGTGAGTGTGTTTCCGTAATTGTAAAATGTTATTGTGTAATTAAGAGCGTGTGTGTGTAATTGTGAGGGTATGTTTGTGTAATTGTGAGGGTATGTTTGTGTAATTGTGAGGGTATGTTTGTGTAATTGTGAGTGTGTATAGTGCATATAGTTGTGAGTGTGAGCTTGTGTAGTTGTGCGTGTGTTTGTGTAGTTCTGAGTGTGTGCCTCTGTAGTGAGTGTGTGTTTGTGTACTTGTGTGTCTGCTTGTGTAGTTGTGGATGTGTGTTAGTTTAGTTGTGAGTGTGTTTGTGTACTTGTGTGTCTGTTTGTGTAGTTATGAGTGTTTTTGTACATGTGTGTGTATTTTGTGTAGTTCTAAGTGTGTTTATGTAGGTGTAAGTGTGTTTGTGTAGTAATATGTTGTGTTTGTGTAGTTGTAAGTGTGTATTTTTGTAGTTTTGTAAGTGTTTCGGAATGGCATGCAACACTAAAGAAGCTAAAGAGAGAATATAACAGAATTTATCTTAGGCCTATATACTGCAGATTGGCTGAATTCATGAAAAACATAATATCACAGTATGAGCAACAGTATTGAGTAACCGATTCAGTACCGGGGACATCTTTCCATTGTATTATGGCAACTATTAGGTGATTTGTTTAAGCTTAGGAAGGACCTCAAACGCTTAAAAGGCTACAGACTATCTCAATTAATTATTTAAGCCTCCACAGATATTTCCTAGGGTGAGTAAAATCATCTAATGCTTGCCAGAATATAATGAAGAGGACGTTAATAGCCTTAGCTGAGGTTGTACAGGTGAGAGTGTAGGACATAGTAGGTTAGATGGTTGGATATTCAAGGATAATAGCAAGGTAAGTCTTGACAGGTATTTTGTTTGTTGCATAATTGCTTTGAGGGTGTGTTTGTGTAGTTGTGAGTGTTTGTGTAGTTGCGAGTGTGTTTGTGTAATTACGAGTGTGTTTGCGTAGTAGCGACTGTGCTTGTGTAGTTGTGAGTGTGTGTTTGTGTAGTTGTGTGTTTGTGTAGCTGTGTGTTTGTGTAGCTGTGTAGTTGTGTGTTTGTGTAGCTGTGTGTTTGTGTAGCTGTGTGTTTGTGTAGTTGTGTTTGTGTAGTTGTGTGTTTGTGTAGTTGTGTGTTTGTGTAGTTGTGTGTTTGTTTATGTGTGTGCTTGTGTAGTTGTGTGTTTGTGTAGTTGTGTGTTTGTGTAGTTGTGTGTTTGTGTAGTTGTGTGTTTGTGTAGTTGTGTGTTTGTGTAGCTGTGTGTCTGTGTAGCTGTGTGTTTGTGTAGCTGTGTGTTTGTGTAGCTGTGTAGCTGTGTGTGTGTGTAGTTGTGTGTTTGTGTAGTTGTGAGTGTGTTTGTGTAGGGTTTTTTTTCTATGTGAGTGAGGGAGACAAAAGGCAGAACTGCCGGTAGCGAGTGCCTCCCCCATAGTTGAGAGAGTGTCAGGGCGAAAATCAAGGGACGTTCGAGCCAAAATGCCTGGACACACGGAGTTTGAAGCCATTTAAGTCATAGGAAGTGGGAAAGACAAGTTCTGGGAGAGTTCCAGAGCTCAGCTGTTGAATAGAAGAAAGACTGAGGGTAATGTTTCACTCTTGGGTTGGAGAGTTGCACAGAGTAGGGGTGGGATTATGTTGCAAGTCGGATACCTACGTACCGGTACCCTACGTAGAGGAGTGGTATACACTGGGAGAGCTCTGAGGAGCACTGATTATTGTAGTAGCGATAGAATAGCGAGAGAGATGCAACATTGCGGCGAAGAGAGAGAGTTGGTGAGTGGGCGGGAATTCATGATACGACAGGCCTTCCTTTCTACTTTGTCTAGAAGTGCGGTGTGAGAGGATCCTCCTCACACATGTGAACAATACTCAATACAAGGACGCACTGTGCTCCTGTACAGAGCAAGAAACTGTGCAGGGGTAAAGAACCCCTTGAGGCAGTTGAGCACACCCAGCTTCTGGGAGGCTGTCTTAGCAAGACTGGTAATATGGTCCTTCCAAGTGAGAGCTGAAGAAAAAGAGACACCAAGAATTTTAAGAGAAGATGAAGGATTGATTTTTGTATTGTTGAAGAATAAGGGATAGTGTGTGTTTGTATAATTGTAAGTCTTTAGTTCTGAGTTTGCTTGTGATGTTGTATGGTTGTATGTAATTATGAGTATGTTTGCGTAGGTGTGTCTTTGTGTTGTTGTGAGTGAGTGTGTTTGAGGTTGAGAGTGTTTGTGTAGTTGTGTGTGCTTGTGTAGTTGTAAGTGTATGTAGTTGCGAATGTGTTTGTTTTTTTGTGAGTTTGTGTAGTTGTTAAGTGTGTGTGTGTGTGTGTAGTTCTGACTATGTTCGTGTAAAACAGTACGAATGTGTGCGAGTGTGTGATGAAGCTAGAGCACGGGGCCTCTGTTGTGTTTGGCTGTTGGGTTATGGTCCTAGCGTGTGTAGTTGTTATGGTGGGAGATCGTCACAGTGCTTCAGGGAGAGTGATTGTGTGTGTGTGTGTGTTTAGTGTTGGAGGGTGTGTGTGTGTGTGTGTGTGTGTGTGTGTGTGTGTGTGTGTGTGTGTGTGTGCATAGTGTTGGAGTGTGTGTGTGTGTAGTGTTGGAGGGTGTGTGTGTGTGTGTGTGTGTGTTAGTTGTTGTTGTTGTTGTTGTTGTTCCTCAGGCTGTCTGACCGAACTGCCCCAAGGTCCCAAGCAAGGCCAAGGCCATAACCAAGCGCCTCCACAGAACTCTTCCAGCTTTACCACTAAGAAAACCCAGGTGACCGAAGCCGCTCCCAGGCGAGGGGCTGAGGAGGGTGCAGAATGCCTGGGACACCAAAGCCTGCCAAAGTCTGCCAACCTCTAGGTTGGCAGTAGATATGTCAATCCACGGAAGAGACACCACTACTTGAGATCTAGAAAATCATAAGTGAATGAAATAGTCAGAGTAAGCTTTGGGTATGGCAGAGAATACTCAACTCTCACTCTGATAGACCAGCCCATCACCACATGACTAGAACCCAATCCTCTCAGCATCGGCTAGGAAAGACCCTAGAAAGCCGCCTTTGGCTGGGGGATAGCTCCCCTATGTCAACCCCTTTCGGTGTTGGGCACCAGCCTTGTGTGTTAGTGTGTAGTGTTGCAGTGTGAGTGTGTGTGTGTTAGAGAGGGAGAGAGAGTGTGTGTGTGTCTGTGTGTGTAGTGTTGCAGTGTGAGTGTGTGTGTTAGAGAGGGAGAGAGTGTGTGTGTGTCTGTGTGTGTAGTGTTGCAGTGTGAGTGTGTGTGTGTGTAAAAGGGGAAGAGAGAGTGTGTGTGTGTCTGTGTGTGTAGTGTTGCAGTGTGAGTGTGTGTGTGTTAGAGAGGGAGAGAGTGTGTGTGTGTGTCTGTGTGTGTAGTGTTGCAGTGTGAGTGTGTGTGTGTAGTGTTGCAGTGTGAGTGTGTGTGTGTCTGTGTGTGTAGTGTTGCAGTGTGAGTGTGTGTTTGTGTAAAAGAGGAAGAGAGAGTCTGTGTGTGTAGTGTTGCAGTGAGAGTGTGTGTGTGTTAGAGAGGGAGAGAGAGTGTGTGTGTGTCTGTGTGTGTAGTGTTGCAGTGTGAGTGTGTGTGTGTCTGTGTGTGTAGTGTTGCAGTGTGAGTGTGTGTTTGTGTAAAAGAGGAAGAGAGAATGTGTGTGTGTCTGTGTGTGTAGTGTTGCAGTGTGAGTGTGTGTGTGTGTAAAAGAGAGAGAGTGTGTGTGTGTCTGTGTGTAGTGTTGCAGTGTGAGTGTGTGTGTGTCTGTGTGTGTAGTGTTGCAGTGTGAGTGTGTGTTTGTGTAAAAGAGGAAGAGAGAATGTGTGTGTGTCTGTGTGTAGTGTTGCAGTGTGAGTGAGTGTTTGTGTAAAAGAGGAGAGAGTGTGTGTGTCTGTGTGTAGTGTTGCAGTGTGAGTGTGTGTTTGTGTAAAAGAGGAAGAGAGAGTGTGTGTGTGTGTGTCTGTGTGTGTAGTGTTGCAGTGTGAGTGTGTGTTTGTGTAAAAGAGGAAGAGAGAGTGTGTGTGTGTCTGTGTGTGTAGTGTTGCAGTGTGAGTGTGTGTTTGTGTAAAAGAGGAAGAGAGAGTGTGTGTGTGTCTGTGTGTGTAGTGTTGCAGTGTGAGTGTGTGTTTGTGTAAAAGAGGAAGAGAGAGTGTGTGTGTGTAAGTGTGTGGTTGAGAGAATATGGATGCGTTTGAGTGTGAGTTTGTTTTCGGTTAGTAGTTGTTTTGTTTATACATGTGTTAGTGAATATGTGAGAGTGTGTGATTCAAGTATGGTCGTATTTGATATAATAAAAAATAACAGTTTATTAATGCGCAAACCCCTCATTTACATAAGAGGCTTTTGTCCAATCAATTACTAATTTAAGGCTTCAAGAGCACGTTGATGTTTAGTGTGTGCGTGTGTGTGTGTTCGAGAGAGAGAGAAAGAGAGAGAGAGGATGGAATTGTATAAGCGGATAGGTATGATACTTTGTGCTTGGGTGTGCAGGCGTTTGCGTTAGAGTGTGTGTGTGTGTGTTCGTGCGTGTCCAGATGTGTGTTCCTATGTTTGTGTGTTAGTGTGTGTGTGCTAGTATCAGTGTCTGGAAACAATAACAAGTAGCTTGAGTGAGTTACTCTGATTGTACTTAGGTGCACAGTTCCACACACATTGCCACTTTTTACTAGGCTAACATACTGTAGCTGTTGTTGTTGTTGTTCCCCAAGCTGCCTGGCCGAACAGCCCCAAGGCCCCTAGCAAGGCCAAGGCCATAACCGAGCGCCCCCACAGAACCCTCCCTGCCGACCACAATAAAGCCTGGGTAACCGAAGCCACTCCATGGCGGGGAGCTGAGGAGGGTGCAGAAACGCCCGGGAAACCAAAGCCCCACACAGGGCCCTGTGCCCCTCAGCAATTATGAAGAGAAAGTTGAGGGGCAAAGGAAAAATGTGACGCTTTGGCTTCCAATCTTGGTAGATTGGGAGGTCAATCCACGGAAGAGACGTGTCACTTGAGATCTAGAAAATATATAAGTAAAAGGAACAGTCAGAGTAAGCTATAGGTATGGCAGAGATCGCTCAGTTCTCACTCTGATAGACCAGCCCATTACCACATGACTAGAACCCAATCCTCTCAGCATCAGGTAGGAAAGGCCCTAGAAAGCCGCCTTTGGCGGGGGGATAGCTCCCCTATTTCAACCCCTTTCGGGGTTGGGCACCCGCCCTACTGTAGCTGTGAAGGGCTTCACTAACCCTATATCAAACGAAGATAATACAATTGGGTGCTAATTTGTGATAATGGGCTAAATATCATTCAGTTTCAGAAAGATCATTATTTGTTCTGCTTATAATATTCATGAAGGCTTAGGGCAGCACTTACGTGTAGTTATAAATTACGGTGGTTAGACTGCACGTATTATTTGTGTACTCATGAAAATCTTGTATTTTTCAAGGTCCTCAAGCACAAAGGACTGAAATAGCTGTAGGTCCATTTTCCTCTAGAAGGCAGCACTTATATACACACTACAATTTGTCACTATCCTTGGATTGTGTTGCCCAGATGTTGAGTAATGACCTGCCATTAGCTCCACTGTGAGCTGGTGTTAGCACGAACGGAGCACTTTGGAACATAATACCCTGGATATCACCTCGTCGTAGACTTGATTCCCGGTCTTTAAAAAGGCATTACCTTTACCAGCTAAGTATGTTATTGTGAAAAGTGTTTTTATTTGGACGTGTGGTGTGTGAGTGTGGTTGTGTTAATTAGGAGTGTGTTGTGTATGTGTGGTTCAGTTTGAGTATATTATATTTGATTGTGTTTGAGTGTGTGCTTATTTTTGGTTGAAAGGGCGATTTTTGTCTATATAAGAGTGTTCGAGACGTTTACTAGTGTGTGACTTAATAACAGCTGTTGTTATATGGAGCTGCCCTTGTGTGCTTGCTTGCGAGATCAGACCTTGTTTGATTGAGAGGATTTGTGGGTGAGTGTGTTAGTTTCTGTATGTGTGTGTTCTTAGGTATGCATACATACTGTATGTGTGCTTTTGTTAGTTGATGTAGATGTCTAGCGATAATGATAAATAACGGTGGGATTGATATTGATTGTTGATGGAAGTAAGACACATTACATTCTCTCTACATCTCAGTTTTAGCTTAGTTCCACGCACGTTTATGTATACTCAGTTGGGGGAATAATGATCATCATCATGTCAATAATGGACAACCATTGATGATTAGTCAATCCTTTAAAGTTTTGTCTTACACAAATTAGATGAAGCGTTTCTGTCTGAGTGAATCATCGTAATGCTTTTATTGAAGGCCACTGTTTGACTGATTGTGTTCAACTTGTATTTATATTTGATTGCAAATTAGTGTACCCAGTATATGATTTAACTTAAATGATGACTGATTACTGTATATGAACGGTTTGTTGCACTGGTGTTACTGATAGTACTGCGTTCCCATCCACCGATATCCCGTGACTGATTTCGAATAATGACGATTGTGTTGTTAACCAAGTAAATAATAAGTTTTAACAAACACATTTTACAAATTTAGTCACACTAGTCTAGACTGCCAATATATATGTAATATATAATCTTTGACAATTATACTGGAAAGTGGAAACACTGGGGATATGAAGAGCGACGAAATGGATAGGTAAAATATTTTCGCCTGCACATGACGGTTTTAACACATTATTTTATTTCCACTGCACATTGACAGACTTTGCATGAGAGAAAATGTGTGAATTATGTCTAACCTTTGTAGCTATTGACGTATATGTAGTTATTGTGTGGCCGTATTCAAGAGTTTATTATCATATTGTATTGTGAGTGCTGCTTGCGTTTGAGTGTGTATTTATAATGTGAATACAAAAAAAAACATCCGAGGAGGAGCACTTTATTGACAACGTTTCGCAGATAGCTTCATCAGGTCACAATAACCTGATGAAGCTATCTGCGAAACGTTGTCAATAAAGTGCTCTTCCTCAGATGGTGTTTTTTATCCATGTTGTCTACATTGCAAGTACCGCTCAACAATGTGTTGTGAGTTTGCAATTGTCCTTGGTTTTGAGTTTGTTGCTGTTTGTGAATACTTTTGATTGTGTTGGCTTACTAGAGTTTCAAGTTTATTTTGTGCTTGCCTGCGAGTATAAGGGTGTATATTTGGGATAGTTATGGCATGTGGTGAGATTGTGTTACTCAGTTACTTGTTCGTCAAGGGGAATCCACGCAATGCGAGCTAAGCTCATTATTATCGCGCCTCCTTAACTGGGAATGTATTGCGTGACATGCATGTTAAGTGTTTTATGTACTGTTGGAATGGCTGTGGATGTGTGTGTAGTCTGTATTTTAGCCAATTGGCGACCTCGGAAACGAAGGCTTAGGGTGGATCTGTATGTTACCATTCTCACTATAGACGGTACCGTCTCGCCCGAAGGCTTAGGTAGCCATCAGCTTAGGTGAACCATATGATACCCATCTCGCCTTGTACCATTTTTGCCAACCCCAGATGGGACGTCACAACGTCGTCCACTTATTCCAGGTACCTATTTACAGCTAGGTGAACTGAGGCTAACACATGAAAGGAGACAAGCCCAATTTGTCTCCGCCCGGCCGGGGATTGAACCCCCGACCCCTCGTGTGTGAGACGAGAGCTCTACCTACTAGGCTACGGGCTGTGAGTGACTGTGTGTGAGTGTGACCGTATGATTGTATTAGCGCAGTGGTATGATGTGTGAGAGTATCTGGGTGTGGATGTAGAAGTACATATGCATTGTTTTATTATGTGTATGCGTTTTGTAGGTATTTGCGTGTGTAAGTTATTGTACTAGAGTGTGTGTGGGATTGCATAAGTGTACATGAGTCCATGAAAAATATAGAGTTTTCATGTGTAGGTATTTAATGTTGGGTTATTATATGCACATAAACTTTGATGTTTTGTGTCAGTGTGAATATTATATATGTGTGTGTGTGTGTGTCAGGTGGGGTGTAGTTGTGAGGGTGTGTTTGTCAATAACTGTGGGGTGGGGTTGCAGTCTGGCAGTGTGATATTTTAGTTTCCATTATTTCTCATTGGTGCCACAGTAAGCCAGACGAATCACCCGCACTGAGCCAACACTTTACCTTTCTAGATGGCGACTAAGTGAACCTAAAGTCGATAAAAATGCACTTCATCTTTCTAATAACGTCTTGTGTGTGGTTAGAACTTCTGCTATTTTGTAATTTACTATGAAAATTGCTGTTCGTTACAGACTCTTGTTTGATGAAATATACTTGTATATACTGTATGGTTACAATGTATTGGGCTATGTAGCTATTCAACATTATCATGGAATGAAAATATGTAGGATTAGGTGAGGCGGAGGGTATGTCAGATCATTA
Source organism: Paralithodes platypus (assembly GCA_032716605.1). Lineage (NCBI taxonomy): Eukaryota > Metazoa > Arthropoda > Malacostraca > Decapoda > Lithodidae > Paralithodes > Paralithodes platypus. The sequence goes on from CM064519.1 coordinate 28,076,546, forward strand.
CCTGGTGGAGGGAAAGCTAAGAGTTAAGAGTTACAGGAGAATAAGAGACAAGCGTGAAGTAAGAGAGGTAATAAAAGTTAGTGAGTTAGAGAAGAGTGAAAAAGAGAGGGAGTACAAGGAAAGACTAAATGAAAAGTGGATGGAAGTGAGAGAGATGGAAGAGAGAGAAGTAGAGGTTGAATGGCAACAGTTTAAGGAAGGAGTGATAGCAAGTGCAGAGGTAGTATGCGGCAAAAGGAAAGTAGGAGGCAGAGGTATCAGGAAGGGAAGCGAGTGGTGGAATGATACGGTGAGAAAGGCAGTTGAGGAGAAGAGACAGTGTTTTGAGAGGGTTTTACAGGATGGTAGTGTTGAGGTATGGGAGAGGTACAAGGAGAAAAGGAGAGAGGCAAAACGGAAAATTAGAGAAGCGAAAAAAGATGCAAACGAAAGGTGGGGCCAAAGGCTGAGTGAGAATTTTGAAGAACGAAAGAAGATGTTCTGGAAGGAGGTAAATAAAGTAAGGAAAGGAGGACAAAAGAGGGAAGAGTCAGTGAAAGATGAAAATGGAGAATTACTAGTGGAACCAGTTGAAGTGAGGAAAAGATATGCCGAGTATTTTGAATCTTTGTTAAATACAAGAGATGGAAGAGAAGCAGTGATTGAAGCAGAGGTGGATGGAGATAGGTTACCCAGGCCACCCAGGTGGCAGGGATTGAATGAAAGGATTGAGGAAAATGAGGTGAAAGAAGCAGGAAACAAATGAGAGCGGGAAAAGCAGAAGGTTTGGATGGTATTGCTGTGGAGTGTATAAAGAAGGGTGGAGATGTGATAATAGATTGGTTGGTGAGACTTTTCAATGTGTGCTTTGTTGTGTCAATGGTACCAATAGACTGGAAGAGTGCATGTATTGTGCCGTTGTACAAGGGGAAGGGAGATCGGCAGGAGTGTTCAAGTTATAGAGGTATTAGTTTATTGTCAGTGGTTGGAAAGCTGTATGGCAGGGTGTTGTAGAGGATAATAAAGTGTACGGAAGTTGCAATAGGAGAAGAACAGTGCGGTTTTAGGAGGGGAAGAGGGTGCGTGGATCAGATGTTTGCAGTAAGACAGTTATGCGAGAAGTATTTAGAGAAGCATAAGGAGATATTTTGGGCTTTTATGGACTTGGAAAAGCGTATGATCGTGTGGACCGTGAAGCAATGTGGAAGGTGTTAAGGATTTATGAAATAGGAGGAAATTTGTTAGAAGCAGTTAAGAGTTTTTATGAAGGGAGCAGAGCATGTGTGAGAGTAGGAAATGGTGAGTTGAGTGAATGGTTTGAGGTAAAGGTAGGTTTGCGACAGGGTTGTGTAATGTCACCATGGCTGTTTAATATGTTTATGGATGGTGTGGTGAGGGAGGTGAAAAGGAAAACTATGGGAAGAGGATTGGGTTTAGTAGGAAAGAATGGTAGAGATTGGGAGTTGAATCAGTTGCTGTTCGCTGATGACACAGCATTGGTGGCGGATTCTGATGAGAAACTGCAGCGGGTAGTCAAAGAGTTTGGTGTGGTTTGTGGAAGGAGGAAACTGAAGGTGAACGTCAATAAAAGTAAAGTAATGGTGTGTAATAGGGGAGAGCATAGGGTGAATCTAGATGTGAGGCTGGATGGGGAAATATTGGAACAAGTAGAGTGTTTTAAATATCTAGGAGGAACGATAAGCAGGAGTGGAGGTAAAACAGAGAGTGTGTGAAGGAAGGAAGGTTTTCGGAGCAATGGGAAGTATGTGGAAGACGAGAAATCTCGGAGTGAAAGTAAAAAGTGCACTGTATCAAGGAATTGTTGTGCCAACAGTGATGTATGGGGCTGAGACATGGGCTCTGAAGAAAAAGGAGAAAAGAGGGCTGGATGTGATGGAGATGAGCTGCTTGAGGAGTATGTGTGGAGTTACTCGTAGAGACAGATTGAGGAATGAAGAGATACGTAGGAGAGTCGGGCAGCAGGAACATTTGTCAGCCAGAGTGGACAGAAGGGTGCTGAGCTGGTATGGTCATGTTGAACGAATGGGAGATGAAAGGCTTACAAAGAGAATATGTGAGTCAGGTACAAGGGGAGATAGAAGGGCAGGAAGACCCCCATTGAGATGGAGAGACTGTGTAAAAAAGGCTTTGGATGATAGAGGAATGACTATAGATCAGGCAGGGGAAGTGGTGGTGGACAGGAGTGAATGGAGAATGCTTGTGAATAGTTGAGTGAACACGTGGTCATTTGGAGTAAGGGGTCGGGCGCAAGTTCGACTAGATAATAGTCCATCAGGCGCCTGGCCCGGGGGGACGATTAATATGAAGGGTGTGCCTGGAAGTGTGGTGGGAGGGCTTGTGGCTTTGGCTCCGCTGCATGTCTGCCTGCCGAGATCGGAACCTCTCCGCGTGGTCAGGGGCCGGGGGAGTGCTGGAGCGACCTTGGTAACCCTGGTCTCTGGGTCTTCTTCTGGGTGACCTGGATGTGTGTGAGTTTGTGTTTTTTATCTGTGTTTATTTTTTGTTTTATGTTGTTTTTGTGTTTTCCCTGTTCTTGCTCTGTCTTGAGTCGGCTACCCCTAAAATGGGGATTGGGCCTGAGCATATAGATAGATAGATAGATAGATAGGATTATACATGGGCCATTTATATTGAAACGTTTTAGACTTTCATTAGCAATGGTTATGCAGTATGTTAAGCCGAAACTAAGAAAACGTCTCGTTCAAATTGGTTGTACTGCAGACAAAAATATTAACTGTTTTATAAAAAGACATTATATTGTTGTAAATGTTAAATCTAATTTATTTTCATTATTGGTTTCATTTAGTTTCATTATAATGCTTATTATGGACTTTTTTCTGCAGTTATTTTTGTTTATTTATACCATGAACAGAAGAATATATTGTAGATGGTTCATCGTTATCCTAATGTTCAGCCCCTTTGACGCGAAACGGCGAAAATGTAATATAAACACTTGAAAATAAAATATAAATAATATGTGAAATATAGTTTCCCGAGTGTCGGAAACCCTTGAAATATATCCGGGTGATCTAAACCGTTCACCGTGACCCTGTGTTGTGTTCTATGCCATGATAACTGAAAAGTTTTGCCTAAGGTGAAATTTTACCCGATGCCTTACGCGAAGTTCAGATAGAGCTGAGATCCCCTTAGGTCTTTCCCTTGGGGAAGGGGGCCTTGTTCGACACGCCCCCGTATTATTACTGTATTCATAAACCTGTGTGGGAAGAGAGTTACCGAGGCCATAGCAGACCAAGACTAAGAAAGTAAAGACCATATTCATAAATCTGTGTGAGTTTGTTTTTATCAAAAATTTGAACGAAGAGTGCCATTTTGTCAGAGAAAGAAGAGACGGTGGTGCCATTGGAATGGAAAAGAGAAGGAAAAGACGAGGAAGTAAAATTGTTGGAGAGGTTTTTGGATAGATGCCAGAAAGCTTGGGAAGAGCTAGAAATTAATTTTGAATTACATTTGTTGTTGATGAAAGAGTTTTTTGGCAAGTTAAAGAACAGATTTGGCACGATTCCGGCGACAAGCATAATAAGTTGGAGATTCGTGAGTTTGAAGGGGTCGGTACCATTTGTATGCTTCCTCCTTATTACAGATAGCAGTAGAAAAAGTGTGAATACAAAAATATTTTTTTGCATCAGAGTGAGCAAGAAAATGGAATGTACTGTAAGCCTCCATAGCCGAGATGGTCATCTCGGTGATGCATTCAGTACACTCTCAAGTCTCCCAGCCACGGAAGCAAAACTCATTCCATGGGAATTCAAAGAAATACTGCCGAAGAGCCTCCAATTTTGCAGCCCCAAAGTGTCATAAGTGCTTCCGCCTGGGAGGATCGGATGGCCTTACTGGAGAGATAGGACAGGTAGCAGAGATAAGGTTATGATCAAAAGAGCCCAACGGAGAGAAAAGGTGTAAGCAGAAGGATTAGAGGTTAGAAATAAGTCAAATATGTTTGGCCGATCTCCAAGGTGGTCAGGGATGCGAGTAGGGTGCTGAACCAAATGCTCAAGATCTTTAAAGGGTACATCACACAGTCAGGAGTGCGAGCTAGTGGGAGTCTAACAGGAGTCACTAGGAGTCGCTAGAATCACTAGGAGTCATCGATTTTCACCGCGAGCGAGTGGGAGTCTAACAGAAGTCGCTAGGAGTCGCTAGAGTCACTAGGAGTCATCGATTTTCACCGCGAATAGGCCCGCGAGTCCGAATTGTCCCCTACTCCTAGTGACTCTAGCTCGCACTCCTGACTGTGTGATGTACCCTTTAGGATAGAAATTATGTAAGCTTGTTCAGCAGGTTGGCCAGTGAAATGAGAGGAGACCCATTGGTAGTGATGAACATTGAAATCACCTACGATGGATATTTCAGAGAGGGAAGAAGTTCATAGGATGTGTTCCACTTTAGAATTTAGATGCATATTCTAATTTGGGAGTAGAGTTAGGGGATTGATAGACAGCACCAAAATATTTAATTTGAGAGTGACAGGAATGTTTGAGCCAAAGAGTTAAAAATTCAGTAGAGTCGAAGCTTGGAACACAAGAGCAAGTGAGTTTGTTATGCTCATATACACAACATCCACCTTTGGTTTGGAAACTAGGAGAAGAGGAAACAGAGAAGGGGCTGCTGGTTGTTGCTTCAGAGACCTGAGTCTCGGTGAGGATAATAAGATCAAGTTTGTTGGAGTGTTCAACATAGTGAAAGTTAAAGGAAAGGCAGCGAATATTGCAAATGTTGGTAGTGAGAGTGACAGGCCGTGGTCCAGAACGTTTGGATGAGTCGTTTGAGAATGGACAAGTTATTTTGGGGGTATTTATGGCCCCCATCCCCCCATCACAAGAAGTGGTAAGTTGTGAAAGATGGATTATTCTCTGTGTAAGTGAGACACAAAGAAAAACAGTGAGGGAAGCCAGACAGTAGAAACAGGAGTTCCAGCAACCCAGCACATGCCTATGAGGCCTCACCTGGTTACTGCCCTGCTCGAATGGTGCCAACAATCTCCTCAATGATTGGGTGGCATTTGTATTTATATTGGATTGTAAACGATTGTACACCGTTCGTATTAATTTTAACTCCTGATTTTGACTGTCTTTAAGGATAGTTTGTTGGCTAGTGTTTATTAACCCCTTCTGTACCGGCAACGTCTTTTTCACTTTATTGTGGCTACTATTTAACGATTTTAGGCAGTTTAAAAAGGGCCTGCAGCAATTAAAAGGCTTGGAACTATCTCACTCAACCATTTTTACTACTACAAATCCTTCTTAAACTCCACAAAATTGTCTGGATATAGCTAGACAAAAAATAAAAAGATGTCGCCGGTAAAGAAGGGGTTAATGATTGTTAGTAACTGTATTGCATCCCTATCCTCTGATATCGCATGAACGGGACTTATTGTACGGACGATTATGTTGCTATGCAAGTAAACAATAACTTATGATCATGACCAATTTAGTCACCATAGTAAGGCTGTGAATCTATACATATTATTTATTGATTGTCGTTTATGCTTGAAACATTTTATATACTGCAGAGAGCGACGAAACTGATAGGCTAAATATATTATCGAGTACATATGACAGTTTGAACATATTGTTCGTTTTCAGTGCATACTGACATACTATGCACGAATGGAAATGTGTCGGGTCGCTGTGAATTGTCTAGTTGAACTTTCCAATATACAGTATACTGTATGTAGTTGTTTTATTGTATATCTCCATTTGGTTGTACCTTATTAAATTTTGTTGTGAGTGCATGCTTCCATTTTAGTGTGAGTGCATACTTATTTTTTGTTTTGAGTTTGCAATGATGTTTGATTTTGAATAAGTTTCTGTATGTTTATTTCTTCGAGAGTGTGGCTTTAGTCGAGTTTCAAGTTTACTTGTTGCTTGCCTTCGAGCATAGGGTGTGTATTTACATTGGTTATGTCATGTTGTGACACTGCAACAACAATTATGTATCATTGTGGGTGTATGTATGTAATCGCAGTGGTAGTGTATGATGTGTAATAGTATCTCGGTATGGATGTTAACGTGTGTGTGTGTGTGTGTGTGTGTGTGTTTTTTTTTTTTTTTTTTTTTTTTTTTTTTTTTTTTTTTTTACAAGATTCTACGCGCGTCTGTTGTTCCCCCAGGTGTGGAATATGAAATTTAAAACCGTGTGATTGAATTACGAGTGTAATTTGTTTAAAGTAATTTGACTAGTTAGATTAATTAACATCTGCAATACTGTTAATTCAGTCACACTCATTTGAACTTCCATATACCACATCATTTGGAAGAGCACAACTTATTTAAGAGACTGTATGTCAGTGTATGAGAGTCTTTGTATTTGAATAATGGTGTGGTTTAATAAACGTAAATGGATGCTTCAGAAATTATGAGATAGTTTATGTATGCTTTATCGAAGTGTTAATATACAGTATAAGATATACCTTGTACTCTGATCCTTCGTACCTAAAGAGGACTATATAGAGAGTACAAATAGGTCGTGTCATCACAATAAGAAAAGTGTTTCCATTATGTGGATATAATATCGCCATATGCGTATTAGCTTATATGTGTATGTCAGTGTGAATGTGGAGCTTGTGTGTGTGTGTGTGTGTGTGTGTGTGTGTGTGTGTGTGTGTGTGTTGGGTAGAGTGTACAAAGGAGTACAAAGGAAATCAAGAAACAACAGATCTAGTGACCCTTCTAGGTTGCTTGTCCTCCAAAACACTGAGGATCAAGTGTCCAAACAGTGGTTTAGAGGGGGTAAGGGAACATTGGAAAGGGAATTACTGCCCTGGAAATAATGTCCGTGGCAGGATTTGGAAGTTAGTAGAGGACAGATGGGTTAGTAACTGAGGGGGGGATAAAATAAAGTTATTCATTTACAAACGCAGTCAGTCGCGGGTTTGATGCGAGATATTTGTCTAGGCGGAGTTTAAATGAATGAACGGTGATGCAGTCTATAACGTTTCGGGGAAGCCCATTCCACAAGTTGACAACTCGATTGAAGAAGAAATTCTTAGATTCGTGCGAGTTAAAAGATTTACCAATAATTTTGCAACCGTTTCCCGGCGTGTAATTAGATTGGTCTATAGTGAAGTACTTACTACAGTTCATATTGCCGATGCCTTTGATGATTTTGAACACTTGAATTAAGTCACCTCTTAATCTGCGCTGGGTTAAAGGAAATAGATTTAATTCTCTAAGACGCTCTTCGTATGGTTTGTTCTTTAGGCTAGGTATCATTTTGGTAACTCTACGTTGAACTCGTTCTAGCTTGTTTATATCTTTTTGGTAATAAGGGCACCAGGATTGAACGCAGTATTCCAGAAGAGGGCGGACTAAGAAATAGTAAAGGGTTAGGATAACTTCTTTGGATTTATGCTCAAATGACCTGCCTATAAAGCCAATTATTTTGTTTGCCTTCTTAACAACTTCTGAACATTGTTGACTCGGTTTTAGGTTACTCGATATTGTTACTCCCAGATCGGTTTCTCTGTTTACATTCTTAAGCTGAGTGCCATTCATCGAATAGTTTGCTTTCTCATTTAGGTATCCGATATGTAGTACTTTACATGTATCCGCCTTGAAACTCATTTGCCAAATTTGGGCCCAGCATGACAATTTATCTAGATTGTGTTGCATATCGTCAACTTGTTCTTTTGAGAGTACGCTATTTGCAATTTTTGTATCGTCAGCAAATTTTGAGATTGTACAGGTGAGACCCTCATCTATGTCGTTGATGTAAATTAGAAAGAGAATTGGTCCTAGTACCGATCCCTGGGGTACCCCGCTACTTACATTGGTCCATTTAGATGCCTTACCATTTATGACTACTCTTTGCTTTCTGTTGCTGAGCCAATTTTCTATCCATTTCAACACACCGTCTTGTATTCCATGCGCTTTTAGTTTTAGCAGTAAACGTTTGTGGGGAACTTTGTCAAAGGCCTTTTGAAAATCAAGGTATATAATATCTACAGCTTTACTCTCATCGTAGAGGTTGAGGATATCGTGGAAGAAGTCTAAAAGGTTTGTTAAACGGGAACGTTTTTTACGAAAGCCGTGTTGAGTATCTTTAAGTATGTTATTTTCCTCTAAGTGATTTACGAGTCTGTCTCGTATGACCGTTTCTAGCATTTTACATACAACTGAGGTTAAGCTAATTGGACGATAGTTACTGGATAGGGATTTGCTGCCTTTTTTTAATATCGATGTTACGTTGGCTAGCTTCCACTGATCAGGCATAGTTCCAGACTGTAAGGATTTATTGAATAGTAATGTCAGTGGTTTGGAGAGCTCATCCTTAGCTTCCTTTAGAACTCTAGGCGAGATTGTATCAGGTCCAGGCGTTTTATTTACCTTGAGTTTATCTAAACAATTCAATACTTCTCTCTCTGTAACGGTGATATTGCTTAGAACATCTGAATTATCAATCTGAATCGGCGATGGTGTAGGGATATCACTGAGGTCTTCTGTTGTAAAAACTGATGCAAAGAAGGTATTGAGGGCATTACTCATTTGTACTTCGTCTTTGGTGTATTCTCCATTTCCATCGACTAACGGTCCAACAGTTGAAGTAACTACTTTTTTCTTTCTGATATAACTATAGAATTCTTTCGGGTTTGTTTTACTTTGATTCGCAATATGTAACTCTAAGGTCTTTTTACTTTGCTTAATTAACTTTTTGGCTTTGCGTCGTAGCTCTACAAATTTCACCCGTTCTTCGTAATTTTGTGAGGATTTTAATCTATCATTAGCAAATATTTTAGCAAGCAGGCAGTTTGAAATATCTTTATTCCACCATTTGGGCTTATTATTATGGCCTGGACGCCGTATTTTCGATGGTATGCAGTCTTGCACTGCTTTTAGGTAAGTGGTTTCGAATAACTTCCAAGATGTATTTATGTCGTTATTGTTAATTAAAAAGCTCCAGTCACTTTCTTTAAACATTAGCTCTAAGTTTATGGAAGTTTGCTTTCTTGAAATTAGGGACTTTTTCGATGCTACTATTTGGTTCGTTACTAGTAAACTTTAAAGTGAAAGTTATCGCCCCACTTGGTCACAGGTAAGTTAAAGTCGCCAAAAATTACGGTATCTTGTGAGTTACTTACATCTGCAATTTGTTCGTAGTTGTGTAGTTGAGTGGGAGTGTTTGCCAATAACTGTGGGTGGGCCTATACATTTTTTGTTTCTATTATTCCTAATCGGCAAGCCAGACGAATCACCCTCACTGTGCCAACGCTTCACTTTATCAGAGGACTTTTCATTCGACTAAGTGAACCGAAATTTGATAACAATAACTGCCCTTTCCTTTTTTATTTGCCTGCAATAAAAGTGTATGCTTAGAACTTTCATTATTTTGTGATTTTACAATTTCATTAATGGAAAATATTTAGATTGCTCTTTGTTACTGTTAGTTAAAATATACCGGTATGTACAAAATGGTTAGAATATTATTGGAGTAAAAAAAAAATCATAATCTTATGAAAGAAAAATATACAGGTCTGCATTGAACATTTGTATACAATACAGTTAGACTTCCAATATTAATGTTTGTGAAATAATTGATTCATAAATATGAAAACCCACCGTCCAAATAGGTGCTACAGGGGAGAAAATATTTATAGTTTCACTAAGAGGTAATTTATTGTTAATACTTTTGGCAGTAAATTAGTTTAATCTACCCTTTCGAGAAGTACGGTATGGGTGGAACCTCTCCACACATGCAAACACTATTCGATACATGGGTGCACTGTTCCCCTGTACAGAGCTGTGCGGGGGTAATGAACCCACGAAACGGTTGAGCACACTTCTGGGAAGCTGTTGTAGCAAGAGTGGTAACATGACCTTTCCAAAATAAAAGTCAGAAGAAAATTACATACTGAGAATATTGAGATTAGATGAAGAATTGATGTGTATATTGTTGAAGAGTAAGGAATAGTCATGTGGAAGATTGTGATGGGTAGATATGAGGACAAATTGGGTTTTGATGCATTGAAAGTAACAACATTTTCTCTGCCCCAATCGGAAATAGTTGATAGATCAGAAGACAAGTGTGTATCAAGTGAGTTTTGGAGTACTTGCGTGCTGGGTCGTTGTGGAAAACTAGTTGAATAGTGTAAGGTACAATCATTAGCATATGAGTGGACAGGTACAGTTGAGATTATTAATGAATATTAGAAAGAGAACTGGAAACAGGACAGAACCCTGAGGAACACCGGAGTTGATAGTTTGAGGAAGTGAGCGATGGTCATCCACAACCGCAGCTATGGAATGGCCACAAAGGAAGTTAGAGATAAAGGCACAGATAGAGGGATAGAAATCGAAGGAAGGACGTTTAGAAATTAGAGATTTGTGCCAGACTCGATCGAAGGCTTTCGATATGTGTAGCGCAATATAAAATGTCTCACCGAAATCCCGAAAGGAGGATGACCAAGAGTTAGTAAGACAAGAAAGATCACCTATAGAGCCGCCCTTAACGATACCATATAGGCAAAGAAAATTTTAATTAAGAATAGAATTACAAATAAATCAGAGATGCACGAAATGAGAGTAATTGGACGATAGCTGGAAGGTTGAGAGCAGTTACCCTTCTTTGCGACAGGTTGAATGAGAGGAAACTTGTCCTTTAATAAACCTATTCATTATAGGAAGGCTGTGAATCTATATATATTATGTATTGTTTATTTAACACTCTGGAAACACTGTAAAATGAGCCAACAGACAGGCTGAATATATTTTCGTCTGCACATAAAGGTTTGAACAAATTACTCATTTTCATTGTATTTTGACAGACTATGCATGGGTGAAAATGTGCTGGTGTGAATTGTGTATAGCCCATGAAACGTCTGATATATATATATGTATTTATTATATGGCTATACTGTATATGAGTGTGCCTTATTACGTTTTGTTGTGAGTAAAACTTGCGTTTGATTGTAGTTATTAATGAAATGAGATAACAAACCTAACCGTTCAAAGTGGTTATATTGTGAAAAAACATTTTCGACGAAAACATAATTTGTGTTTACAATAGTGTTACCGGTCAATAGATAATAATATTGTTCATTATGGAATTGTTGGGAGTAGAGAAGAGAGAGCCACCTGACCACCTCCCAAGCCAACAAACCGCCCGTCACCCCCCCCCCCCCCCCTCTGCCTGCCCCCCACTTCATAGGCTCTGCAGACATTAGGGCAGTATAAGCAGTAACACCCTCTACCCCCTTGGATTCACCCCCACACCTTCCCGAGAGGCTCTATGGTGGACTAGTATGCTAGAGATGCTGTATATAAAGAGTGACGAAAAACATTTACTAAATATATTTTCGCCTCCACATTACGAATTGAACACGTCATTCATCTTCATTGCATATTGACAGACTATGCATGAGTGTAAGTTGGAGTGGATTGTGTCTATTCAGTCGGATGCCATAGTCACAGCCCACTCAAAATTAATCGTGAACTTGCCCTATTTCTAATCATGGCAGTATATCTCTGGGAACGAATTTATGAATATAATTTTGTATACACTACAAAATTATATTATACTATTCATTGAAAAGCACGTTCTATCCAAAAATAAATCCAGTTAGTTATAATTGCATACAGAAAAATATAAGGGGTCCACAAATTCTTATGAGTGGGCTAGAGACTATGGCATCCGAGTGTACCTTCTGATGTTTATGTAGATGAAAGTATTGAGGGATAAGCCTTTACAACGGCACCTCGTATCTACATTCTACTTTTCCTATTTTTTTCTGAAGAGTGTTGAGAGGGGAGGAGAGGTGTTGGATAGAGAGGAAGCTGTTGGAGTGGCTTTGTTATGTGTGTATAGTCTGTATACGTCGTCAGGATGTCCCCTGAAGCTGTTATTGTGTGGTTATATATGAGTGCCTTAATATTATGCTGTTGTGAGTGAATATTTCTGCTTGAATGTGACTGAGTAGTAATTTGGTGTTGTGAGTCTGAAAATATGCTTTGGGTTTGAGTGTGTTGCTGTGTGTAAATATATATGAGAGTATGGCTTTATATGAGCTCCGAATTTTTTTTATTGGCTTTGAATATATCAATAGTGTGTTATTCTGTTAGTTGTGTCATGTTATTAAATTGTGAGGCGTTTAGTGTGAGAATGTGGGTGTATGTTTGTATTAGCGCGTATATTGGGTGTGATGTGTCAGTGTATCTCGATGTGGATGTAAAAATGTAGATGTATTTTGTTTATGTGTGTTTGTTTTGTGTGTATGTAATGTGTGTGTGTGTGTGTGTGTGTGTGTGTGTGAGAGAGAGAGAGAAGTCGTTGTGTTTGATAATGGGTATGTGATTAAATAAATGTACATGTAAGTTTACAAAATTAACAAACTTTACATGTTTACTGTATTTCTATGTATGTATGTGTGAATAAATTCAGATTAGCTTCCCTTTGTAATTACCTATTTGTATTTACCTATTTGTAGTTTACAGGAATTGAGCAGCGCTCGTGTTGTCCTGTCTTAGTTACTTTATAATCAATCCATTTTACTTAGACAAGTATCGTAATGGATATTCCCAGTTCCCAGTATTTTGGACTAACATATCATAACTTATGTTGCCCTATTTCCATATTTACTTTTATCCAACCTAGATTTGAACATGTTAATGTTCCTCGCTCTCACCACCTCCCCCTCCAAGTTGTTCCAAGTCTCTATACTCCTATATGGGAAGCTGAATTTCTTTGTGTCCTTACGACACCTGCCCTTCCTCAGCTTAAACTCGTGCCCTCTTGTCCTTCCATTATCCCTCACGAATAGATCTTCCCTATCTACTCATTCCAAACTTTTTACTCCCTTGAACATCGTTATTAAGTCGCCTCGTTCCCTTCTCTCTTTCAAGGTAGGCAGTTGTAGTGTCTTAAGTCTTTCCTCATAATTATGTCAACTCCTTCAATTTGGGATCATCTTCGTTGCTATCCTTTGGACTTTCTCTAAGTTGTTTATATGTTTTTTCAATTGTGGTGACCATATCACTGCTGCATATTCTAATCTTGGTCTTATCATTGTCATTGTCAGTTTTCTTAACATTTCTTCATCCAAATAGTTAAATGCCACTCTCATATTGGTTATCATTCCATATGCTCCTCCAATGATCATGTTAATATGCTTCTCCGGGGATAGATCATCTCGTATTATCACTCCAAGGTCCTTCTCATGCCGTGTTTTGCCGATTATTTCAATTCCTAATTTGTACTCCCAGATTGGCCTTATCTCACTTGTTCCCACTTCCAAAACATGACACTTTTCTGCATTGAAACTCATTTTCCAGGTTTGGCTCCATCTGTGCAACTCATCTAGGTCCTTTTGAAGATCCTGACAACTTTCTATACAGGTGACCTTCTTCATGATCTTAGCGTCATTCGCAAACATATTCATATGACTATTCAAGTTTTCTGGCATGTCGTTTACATAAAGTAGGAACATTATCGGACCCAACACTGATCCCTGTGGTACTCCGCTCGTCACACTCCTCCACTGTGAATATTCGTCTCGTATCGTGGTCCTCATTTCTCTTCCTATTAAAAAGTTTTCCATCCATTTTAACATCCTACCATGTACACCTCCAACAACCTGCAATTTCCACAATAACCTTTTGTGAGGCACCCTGTCAAAGGCCTTTTTCAGGTCCAGGTAAAAACAGTCAACCCATCCCTCTCTCTCCTGTGTAACATCTACAACTCTGCTATAAAAGCTTAATAAATTAGATACACAAGATCTCCCTTCCCTGAATCCAAACTGTTTCTCGCTAAGCACCCCCTGTCCCTCAATGAAGTGTGTCCACTTTTTTCTTATAATTTTCTCACAAATTTTGCAAACAATACTGGTGAGGGACACCGGTCTGTAGTTAAGCGGATTTTCTCTGTCTCCTCCTTTGTAAATTGGTACTATGTTAGCTCTCTTCCATTCCACTGGCAGGTCTCCCTCATTCAGTGAAGATTTGATGATTTCATAGATTGGTTCCACTAACTCTTCCGCACATTCTTTGAGGATCCATCCAGCCACTCCATCTGGTCCCATTGATTTCCTCACGTTCAAATCCTGCATCAATTTCAGCACTTCACTTTTTGTCACTTTCATTTTAGGCATCTGTGGTGTTCTCCTTTCTCTATCAGGTTCTATAAACTCCTCCTCTTTTACAAACACTGACTGAAGCTTTTCATTCATAACTTCACACAATTCTTTATCTTTCTCACAGCTGTTTGTTCCAACTCTTTAGTCTGACAATACCTTCTTTTGTTTTTATTTTTCCATTTACAAATCTATAAAATAGTTTTGGCTCGTTTTGGCACTTCTTTACAATATTCCTTTCATATTTATATTGTTCCTCGCGTCGTATCTTTACGAATTCATTTCTTTTCTCCTTGTACTTATTCCAGTTATTTTCACTATGTCTCTTCCGTGCTATATTCCAGGCTCGGTTTCTTCTATCCTGTGCCTTACTACATCTTATATTGAACCATTCGTTTTCCTTCTTTACCCCTGATTGTGTATCAGTGTGTGTGTGTGTGTGTGTGTGTGGGTGTCAACTCTTTTCACATGTGTGTGTGTGTGTGTGTGTGTGTGTGTGTGTGTGTGTGTGTGTGTGTGTGTGTGTGTTTTCCAATAACTGTGGGATGGGGTTGCAGTCTGGCAGTGTGATATTTTAGTTGCTATTGGTGTAGCCTATTTCCCATTGGTGCCATAATAAGCCAGACGAATCACCCGCACTGAACCAATGCTTCACGTTTCTATATGCAATTTATGTTTGCAATGTATAATATGTATTGTAAAAATGTGTATGCTTAGAACATTCCATATTTTACAAGTGAACTATTATTAATTATAAAAAAAAACAGTTCCTCTTGATACTGAATCGTCTCGTTGCAATAATGTTGTATATAACATGTTCATCGCAGTTTTTGGAATTGTATTGTGTAATTGTCTCGTGAAATGAAATATTTGGCCTATATAGAATACTTGCATTCCTTTATTTTAAACTTATACACGAACATTTGCCCTTTAAAATGGTTCTACGGAGAATATATATTTTCGTTTTAGTTAAAGACAAATTATGTTTTTTACATTTTACAGTCAATTTAGTCTCCTTAAAAGTAAAAGTAATTCTTATTCTGAAATATGAGGCAGCTTGACAACCCATTTCCTATTAATTTGTTCTGCAGTAAAATTAAGTAGCATCATGGTAGGGAATATATACAGTTTTCATTTGTATATCCATTTGTAACGCTCTTGACGTGAAACAACGAAAATTATATGGCCTAGGCAATGAAAAGAGCATTCTTTTCCAAAATAATAAAGTGAAGTATTCTTTCCTTTATGTTGAACACCTTTGAAATCTAACCTGGTGATCCAACCCGTTCACCTTGACACCTGTGTTGTGTTCAATGTATTATTAACTTAATTGTCTAGGTTTTTATCATATGCCGTTGGCTATTTTAAGGGGAGATGGGCTATTTATTTGCTAATATATTTATATATTTTTATTATTCTTTACTGTTCTGCCCAGACCTCCATCAAGCTTAAAAAAAACATCCCCCTTATTCAAGATACATTTGTACATTTTTCGGTAGAAAATTTTCCCGGCCAAAGGCCGGTTTCTCCTACAATTACAGGCTCGCTATCGCTCGCCAGGATAAAATTGACACCTAAATGGCACGAAATGTCTTTATATTGACAGAAATTGGGCGAAAAGTCCTAAAATCGTCAAATGAATGGAACGAACGTCTTAAAATCTCAAAGCTAATGGGGCTAAACATGAGGGAGAAGATGCAACTACCTCCCCGTTAATGACTACACCTGATACATACTCATTGATATATGTTATTATTGTAACTCATTGTATGGACGATTGGATTGTTATGCAAGTAAGTGGTAACATATTCTTTGACATAATTCCAAATCCCTCACATGTATATCACCCCTAACTCTTCCATTCCCACTCCCTAATTCACCAATCCATCAATTATAGTTATATTTCTAGCTTTTCTTTGGCCATCCTGACAAAATTCGTCAGCGTAGTCATGCTGTGATTATATACATATTATTGATTGTTTAATCCTTTGAAGATTATGACGCATTTTTGACAGTGTATTCTAGCTGTCATTAGGTGATTTAATATTATGACGCATTTTTGACAGTGTATTCTAGCTGTCATTAGGTGATTTAAGATTATGACGCATTTTTGACAGTGTATTCTAGCTGTCATTAGGTGATTTAATATTATGACGCATTTTTGACAGTGTATTCTAGCTGTCATTAGGTGATTTAATATTATGACGCATTGTTGACAGTGTATTCTAGCTGTCATTAGGTGATTTAATATTATGACGCATTTTTGACAGTGTATTCTAGCTATCATTAGGTGACTTAAGATTATGACGCATTTTTGACAGTGTATTCTAGCTATCATTAGGTGATTTAATATTATGACGCATTTTTGACAGTGTATTCTAGCTGTCATTAGGTGATTTAATATTATGACGCATTTTTGACAGCGTATTCTAGCTGTCATTAGGTGATTTAAGATTATGACGCATTTTTGACAGTGTATTCTAGCTATCATTAGGTGATTTAAGATTATGACGCATTTTTGGCAGTGTATTCTAGCTGTCATTAGGTGATTTTAGACAGTTTACGAAGGATCGGTGTGAGTTATATGGGTAAAAACTATCTAATTTAACCCTCTGACTGCCATATACCCTTCCTAATCTGAATAAAAAGGTTTAATAATAGCCAGAAAACAAAAAAGAAATGCGTATCGGATCTTGAAAGGGTTAACTATACTCCGTTTCTTTTCTACTTACGATAAAATAAACCTATTTTGTCGATAATTAATTAATGGGAAAATATGAAACTACTGTCTCTGCATCATATTAAGACCAAGTAGCACCATATATCACTACAAAATCTTCAAAATAACTGTGAAATCTAGATGGGAACTTTCCAACTTACCGTCAGTTGAAAAGAAACAGTCTATAGTGAACTGGAAACTGGACGCTGTTTATAGAGAACAAGGAAACAGAGAACGTAATATATCTTCGCCTGCATATAACGGTTTGAGCACATTCATATTCATTGCCTATTGTCAGACCATGCACGATTGAATTCAGTGTGATTTGTGTCTACCCTCTGAGGCTTCCGATATTTGTAGTGGTTATTACTTTGGGGGGATTTGAGTTTAATTTATAATGATTTAATGTGTGCTTGCATTTCAATATGGCTTTTCAAACAGACCAACAAACATACATACACACAAACAAATGAACAGACAGACCAACAAAACATACACACAACTTAACAAAAGAGCAAACACAGGCAGACTTACATAAATACAAACAAACACACAGCAACGATCACATAATCTCGGCATAATTCGATTGCCAGAGATAACTACACAATGCATTCAACCACACTAATTGTATTTCCATATTTCACATCATGCGGAAGAACATAACTTATGTTGAGGGGGCTGACCTGTTGTTTTTTTTTTCTCTCTCTGGATTGTATCTATTCGGCCCCATTCAGCCTACTGTTTTAAGACGTTTATCCCCATCCAGGTGTCGATTTATACCTGGCGAGCGATAGCGAGCCACCATATTTTGCATAATGAGTTAGACAGCTGGCTAAATTTGTACATTTTTCGATAGAAAAATTTCTCCGGCGAAGCCGGTTTTCTCCTTAAAATGCTGGCTCGCTCCCGCTCGCCAAGAAAAACGCAACACCTGGATAGGTATAAACGTCTTAAAACAGTTGGCTGAATGGGGCCGAATGGATACAAGCCAGAGAAAGAGAGAAAAGGAGAGAAGAATAAGCAAGTTACCCCCGTAAAGAGACTGTGGGTGTTTGTGTGGGGGAGTCGTTGTGTTTGAGTACCGGTGTGTAACTATGTAAGCGTACATGAGTGCTTGAGATATTAACACCTTGAGTATAATAATAATAATAATAATAATAATAGTTCTTAAAGCTAGCGCATGCTAAGCTAGCTAAGGATAGCTCAATAAGGCCGATTAGGCGTATTTCCATTGGGGTCCTGTACTACTACCCCATCCCTTTGCTCATGAGGGATGGTAACGACTCAGTGCTTGTGAAAAATCTTTAATGCGCCGAGCGTGGGCGCGAACCCGGGCCTTCTGGGTGGAAATCCGAGACGCTAGTCACTACACCAAGCGAGCCGCATTTTGGTTCTGGTTATCATTAGACGATTTTATGCAGATTAGGAAGGGTTAAAGGAAGTCAGAGGGTTGTTTGAGACCGTCTTCACCCTCTTAACTCTCACAGATCCTTCCTAAGCTGTATTAAATCGTCTAATGATAGCAAGGATAACTGCCAAAAGGCGTCATGATCCTGAAAAGGTTAATAATTTGTATATGTGTACTGTATTTGTATTTATGTATGTGTGAATTATGCGGATTTGTTGACCATTGTATGCCAGTACCAATGTGAACAGAGAGAGAGAGAGAGAGTGAGAGTGAGTGAGTGTGTGTGTGTGTGTGTGTGTGTGTGTGTGTGTGTGTGTGTATGAGTGCGTGTGTGTGTGTTTCAAATGGAGCTTAGTTGTGTGCGGGTGTGTTTGTCAATAACTGTGGGGTGGGCTTGCAGTCTGGCAGTGGGAGATTTTAGTTTCTATTATTTTTCTTTGGTGCCACAGTAAGCCAGACGAATCACCCACACTGATCCAACGCTTCACTTTTCCAGCTGGCCTCTCGTTCGACTGAAACATATTCTAGGCAAATATATAGAAAATTCTGGAAATGTATATCAAAATAATACCTGTGATTTTTGTGTTCCCAACTGTCGAATACCTTTGAACTATAACCAGGTGAGCCACACCATTCACCTTGACCCTGTGCCATGTTCAATTAAATATTAACTGAACAGTGTGGCCCAGGCTTTCTTTTTCAAAATGCCATCGGCCAAGTTCAGATAAAGTTCAGGTTCCCTTAACCTTTAAACGACGAACCTATGCTATTTGAAAGTGCCCGCCAGGCGAAGATATTTTGATACAATCCTGACGAAAATCGGCATTATCCGATGAATATCGTTATTACTTATTCATATGCGCCTATTTTATGTTTTAAATGAAGATATTAACATGAAACAGCAATAAAACAAATGGGAATAGTATTTGGGGGGTGAAAAAGACGATGTATTGCCGACCGGTTCATTCATGAGAGGAGAGCCAGCACGGCACACACCCTCCCTCTCTAACTTATCGATCGGCACTGATGACTTGTTTGTGAAGTCTCTCTCTTACCATGATCTCTATATGCGTCCAACATGACCTTGAAACCGGTTGGGGGATATTGGCGCAGAAAATAAACCGATAAACAAGGGAATAAGAAGAAAAATAGGTGATAATTGAAGGGGGGAGGGGTGTTTGAACACACTTGGAGAAGTGATAGGAGGTATGGAGGGGAATTATCTCACTCAATCATATATTCCTTTGTTTTGAGGTCCACTGGGGTCTTTTAAAAGGCTTTTCTTAGGACTTGGATCTTAAGAGTCCTGTCGCCTTTGCCAAGTAAAACCTCTTAAGAGTCTTGGCACCGTTTCCGGGTTAAGGGAGGGGGCTTCAGTCTACCCACACCCGTATTATTACCATATTCATATGTGGTAAGATGGTTCCCCAGCCAATATATTGCAGATCAAGACTTTGAAACTAACAATAATATGTATAAAACTAGGGGAATAGTGTTAGCTAGGATATATCAGACCAAGACTAAGAAACTAATGGCTATATTAAAAATATGTTAGATATTCCATATAAAAAGAAGGCTATGGAACTGACACTCACATAAATTAACCTAATGTCGATTCTGTGTCAAGCTAAAACCTAACACTATTATCCATATAATAGTGGGAAGAATCTATGGGATAATTTTTAATAAATAAAAGATTCAATTGTACCAAATATAGACAAAATTATTACATTAACCCTTTCAAGCTCCAATACGCGTTTCTGTTCTGTTTTCTGGCTACTATTAGACAATTTTATTCAGATTAGTAACGGTATATGGAAGTCAAAGGGTTGATTGAGATAGTATATACCCTTTTAATACCCGCAGTTACTTCCTAAGCTGCATAACAATCGTCTAATGATAGCCAAAATAAACTGCTAAAACGCGTCAGAGCTTCAAAGGGTTAAGAATGTAAGAATCCAACATAATACAAATATATGAAATCAGTTATCTTAAAAATTTGCCACCATATTTGGTTTCCTGTGTGGAACACTTCTTCAACTAGCTTTGATGAGATGAGAGAATATCCAGTTATAATTATGATAATTTGGAGGATATTTAGATGTGTCAACTAGTGGGTATTAGGAATGAATATAT
Source organism: Paralithodes platypus (assembly GCA_032716605.1). NCBI lineage: Eukaryota > Metazoa > Arthropoda > Malacostraca > Decapoda > Lithodidae > Paralithodes > Paralithodes platypus. Next base: position 28,096,892 of record CM064519.1, read on the forward strand.
GTTTGGTATGCAGGGGTAAATTCCTCAAAATGTATTAATTACACAATAACTTTTAAGGAGAGATGGGCGTATTTAGTGGATCATTTATGTATATTTTATTTTATTAGTTTCCTCCCTAGACCTCCATCAGGCTTTTAAAAACATCCATTAGATCCCCCTTCTAGATTAATTTGTACATTTTTCGGTAGAAAAATGTCCCGGCCGAGGGCCGATTCTTAAAAATTACAGGCTCACTTTCGTTCGCCAGGAAAAAAATCGACACCTAAATGCCACAAATGGTCTTAATATTGACAAATAATGGGGCGAAATATCTTAAAATCTGAAAACTAATGAGCCGAACGTCATAAAATCTGAAAACTAATGGAGTTAAAACACGAGGAAGAAGAGGGACCAGAAAAACGGTCCATCTCCCCTTAATATATATTGTTTGTGTAAATGTCATTTGGGTTTCACATTAATATTCACCCTCCCTGCGACGATAACTATAAGATCTCATGACTGAAGGGTGTTGGGGGAAATGAGGATACGGTTAGCATACACATTACATTTGAAGGATAATGTGAGAGTTGAGGCCCAACCTGGTATCTGAAATGAGGATAGGGTTAGCACACACATTACATTTGAAGGATAATGTGAGAGTTGAGGCCCACCCTGGTATCTGAAATGAGGATAGGGTTAGCACACACATTACATTTGAAGGATAATGTGAGAGTTGAGGCCCAACCTGGTATCTGAAATGAGGATAGGGTTAGCATACACATTACATTTGAGGGATAATGTGAGAGTTGAGGCCCAACCTGGTATCTGAAATGAGGATAGGGTTAGCACACACATTACATTTGAAGGATAATGTGAGAGTTGAGGCCCAACCTGGTATCTGAAATGAGGATAGGGTTAGCATACACATTACATTTGAAGGATAATGTGAGAGTTGAGGCCCAACCTGGTATCTGAAATGAGGATAGGGTTAGCACACACATTACATTTGAAGGATAATGTGAGAGTTGAGGCCCAACCTGGTATCTGAAATGAGGATAGGGTTAGCATACACATTACATTTGAAGGATAATGTGAGAGTTGAGGCCCAACCTGGTATCTTAAATGAGGATAGGGTTAGCACACACATTACATTTGAAGGATAATGTGAGAGTTGAGGCCCAACCTGGTATCTGAAATGAGGATAGGGTTAGCATACACATTACATTTGAAGGATAATGTGAGAGTTGAGGCCCAACCTGGTATCTGAAATGAGGATAGGGTTAGCACACACATTACATTTGAAGGATAATGTGAGAGTTGAGGCCCAACCTGGTATCTGAAATGAGGATAGGGTTAGCACACACATTACATTTGAAGGATAATGTGAGAGTTGAGGCCCAACCTGGTATCTGAAATGAGGATAGGGTTAGCATACACATTACATTTGAAGGATAATGTGAGAGTTGAGGCCCAACCTGGTATCTGAAATGAGGATAGGGTTAGCACACACATTACATTTGAAGGATAATGTGAGAGTTGAGGCCCAACCTGGTATCTGAAATGAGGATAGGGTTAGCACACACATTACATTTGAAGGATAATGTGAGAGTTGAGGCCCAACCTGGTATCTGAAATGAGGATAGGGTTAGCATACACATTACATTTGAAGGATAATGTGAGAGTTGAGGCCCAACCTGGTATCTGAAATGAGGATAGGGTTAGCATACACATTACATTTGAAGGATAATGTGAGAGTTGAGGCCCAACCTGGTATCTGAAATGAGGATAGGGTTAGCATACACATTACATTTGAAGGATAATGTGAGAGTTGAGGCCCAACCTGGTATCTGAAATGAGGATAGGGTTAGCATACACATTATATTTGAAGGATAATGTGAGAGTTGAGGCCCAACCTGGTATCTGAAATGAGGATAGGGTTAGCATACACATTACATTTGAAGGATAATGTGAGAGTTGAGGCCCAACCTGGTATCTGAAATGAGGATAGGGTTAGCATACACTTTACATTTGAAGGATAATGTGAGAGTTGAGGCCCAACCTGGTATCTGAAATGAGGATAGGGTTAGCATACACTTTACATTTGAAGGATAATGAGGATAGGGTTAACATACACTTTACATTTGAAGGATAATGTGAGAGTTGAGGCCCAACCTGGTATCTGAAATGAGGATAGGGTTAGCATACACTTTACATTTGAAGGATAATGGGGATAGGGTTAACATACACATTACATTTGAAGGATAATGTGAGAGTTGAGGCCCAACCTGGTATCTGAAATGAGGATAGGGTTAGCATACACATTACATTTGAAGGATAATGTGAGAGTTGAGGCCCACCCTGGTATCTGAAATGAGGATAGGGTTAGCATACACATTACATTTGAAGGATAATGTGAGAGTTGAGGCCCACTTTGGTATCTGAAATGAGGATAGGGTTAGCATACACATTACATTTGAAGGATAATGTGAGAGTTGAGGCCCAACCTGGTATCTGAAAAGAGGATAGGGTTAGCATACACTTTACATTTGAAGGATAATGAGGATAGGGTTAGCATACACATTACATTTGAAGGATAATGTGAGAGTTGAGGCCCAACCTGGTATCTGAAATGAGGATAGGGTTAGCATACACATTACATTTGAAGGATAATGTGAGAGTTCAGGCCCAACCTGGTATCTGAAATGAGGATAGGGTTAGCATACACATTACATTTGAAGGATAATGTGAGAGTTGAGGCCCAACCTGGTATCTGAAATGAGGATAGGGTTAGCATACACATTACATTTGAAGGATAATGTGAGAGTTGAGGCCCAACCTGGTATCTGAAATGAGGATAGGGTTAGCATACACATTACATTTGAAGGATAATGTGAGAGTTGAGGCCCAACCTGGTATCTGAAATGAGGATAGAGTTAGCATACACATTACATTTGAAGGATAATGTGAGAGTTGAGGCCCAACCTGGTATCTGAAATGAGGATAGGGTTAGCATACACATTACATTTGAAGGATAATGTGAGAGTTGAGGCCCAACCTGGTATCTGAAATGAGGATAGGGTTAGTATACACATTACATTTGAAGGATAATGTGAGAGTTGAGGCCCAACCTGGTATCTGAAATGAGGATAGGGTTAGCATACACATTACATTTGAAGGATAATGTGAGAGTTGAGGCCCAACCTGGTATCTGAAATGAGGATAGAGTTAGCATACACATTACATTTGAAGGATAATGTGAGAGTTGAGGCCCAACCTGGTATCTGAAATGAGGATAGGGTTAGCATACACATTACATTTGAAGGATAATGTGAGAGTTGAGGCCCAACCTGGTATCTGAAATGAGGATAGGGTTAGCATACACATTACATTTGAAGGATAATGTGAGAGTTGAGGCCCACCCTGGTATCTGAAATGAGGATAGGGTTAGCATACACATTACATTTGAAGGATAATGTGAGAGTTGAGGCCCACTTTGGTATCTGAAATGAGGATAGGGTTAGCATACACATTACATTTGAAGGATAATGTGAGAGTTGAGGCCCAACCTGGTATCTGAAATGAGGATAGGGTTAGCATACACATTACATTTGAAGGATAATGTAAGAGTTGAGGCCCAACCTGGTATCTGAAATGAGGATAGGGTTAGCATACACATTACATTTGAAGGATAATGTGAGAGTTGAGGCCCAACCTGGTATCTGAAATGAGGATAGGGTTAGCATACACATTACATTTGAAGGATAATGTGAGAGTTGAGGCCCAACCTGGTATCTGAAATGAGGATAGGGTTAGCATACACTTTACATTTGAAGGATAATGAGGATAGGGTTAACATACACATTACATTTGAAGGATAATGTGAGAGTTGAGGCCCACCTTGGTATCTGAAATGAGGATAGGGTTAACATACACATTACATTTGAAGGATAATGTGAGAGTTGAGGCCCAACCTGGTATCTGAAATGAGGATAGGGTTAGCATACACTTTACATTTGAAGGATAATGAGGATAGGGTTAACATACACATTACATTTGAAGGATAATGTGAGAGTTGAGGCCCACCCTGGTATCTGAAATGAGGATAGGGTTAACATACACATTACATTTGAAGGATAATGTGAGAGTTGAGGCCCAACCTGGTATCTGAAATGAGGATAGGGTTAGCATACACTTTACATTTGAAGGATAATGAGGATAGGGTTAGCATACACATTACATTTGAAGGATAAATGTGAGAGTTGAGGCCCACCCTGGTATCTGAAATGAGAATAGGGTTAACATACACATTACATTTGAAGGATAATGTGAGAGTTGAGGCCCACCCTGGTATCTGAAATGAGGATAGGGTTAACATACACATTACATTTGAAGGATAATGTGAGAGTTGAGGCCCACCCTGGTATCTGAAATGAGGATAGGGTTAACATACACATTACATTTGAAGGATAATGTGAGAGTTGAGGCCCACCCTGGTATCTGAAATGAGGATAGGGTTAACATACACATTACATTTGAAGGATAATGTGAGAATTGAGGCCCACCCTGGTATCTGAAATGAGGATAGGGTTAGCATACACATTACATTTGAAGAATAATGTGAGAGTTGAGGCCCAACCTGGTATCTGAACACTGAGGTAACGTAGAGGTGTGTGTGTGTGTGTTTGTGCATATATATATATGTGTGTGTGTGTGTGTGTGTGTTTGTGCTTGTGTAAATATTTGTGTGTGTGAGTGTATGTACAGTATATTGAGTGTGTATGTGTGTCACACTAATTAACATTTTTTTTTTTTTTTTTTTTTTTGTATCACTACACACACTGTTACAGTGTGTGTACCTGTGAAGTAGTGCGTGGTTTAGTGTGTGTATGGATTTGTTTTGGTTTTCGGTTAGAGTACCTTGTTTTGTTTATACTGTATAGGAGTTGTTTAATGTATGCGAGTGTGTGATATATATTTAGCGCCAGGCTTTTGTCGTGTTTGATGGTGTAGGCTAATGGTTAGAGTTCGTAAGTTATGTATGTGGTGTTCTGGCTCAAATCCCGGAAGGATCCTATGCTTTCATAAATGTCATTAATAGTGTTAAGAACGATATCACTTAATATTAAATTAATGTGAAAACCCCTAATTAACATAAGAGGCTTTTGTTTAGTTAATAACCAATTAATTAAGGCTTATACAAGAGCAGGTTAATGTATGTTGTTTGTATGTGCTTAAGGGGGCCCACCTCGTTTGTTTTTCTCTTTCTCCCTCTCTCTCTGGTTTGTATTCATTCGGCCCCATTCAGCCTACTGTTTTAAGACGTTTATTCCCATTCAGGTGTTGAATTTTTCCTGGCGAGCGGGAGCGAGCCAGCATATTTAAAACACATGTTTTGAAAGCAAGCTAAATTTGTACATTTTTCGATAGAAAAATGTATCCGGCAAAGCCGGATTTCTTCATATAATGCTGGCTTGCTATCGCTCGCCAGGAGGAAATCGACACCTGGATGGGGATAAACATCTAAAATCAGTAGGCTGAACGGGGCCGAATGGCTACAAGCCAGAAAAAGAGAGAAAAGGAGAGACAGCAAACAGGTGACCCCCCTTAAGCATGAGAGAGAGTGAGAATGTTTACCCCTTGAGGATTAGGATGCGTTTTAACAAGCTATTTTGTATATTATTAGTTTATTACATTTATATTAAGGAGAGATGGGTCGTTTTTCTGGCCCCCCGTCTCCCTCATGTTTAGCCCCATTAGTTTTCAGATTTTAAGATGCTTGCCCCATTAGTTTGTTGATTTTACGACCTTTCCCCTCATTTGTTGTCACTATTAAGACCTTTCGTGCTATTTAGGTGTAGATTTTTTTCCCAGGCGAACAATTGTGAGCCTGTAATTTTGGAAGAACCGGCCTTCGGCCGGGAATATTTTCTACCGAACAAAAATACAAATTAATCTAGAAGGGGGATCTAATGGATGTTTTATTAAGTTTGATGGAGGTCTAGGAAGGAAACTAAAAAAATAATATATAAATTAAAAAATCGACCAAAAAATAAACCATCCCCCCCTTAAGAAAAACATGTGGGAGCTAGATGTACTTCCTAAGCTGCGTACAATTGTCTAATGAAGCCATATTTATGTGCAGAAATGAGTCTTCAAATACTGAACGGGATAATTTGATAGAAGTTATATTGTGTGTGTGTGGGGGGGGGGGGGTTGTATATGTGTGTGTGTGTGTGTGTGTGTAGTATATATGTGTGTGTGTGGTAGTATTGTTGTCTGGGGATAATAATTATTAGTTTTATTGAGTGACTGTGGTAATATTTGTGTGTATAGATCCAAACAAAAACCAAACCAACCAGCGGCGTCACTCATAACTTCAAATTGATCACTTGCAACTTTTGATCTACAAGGAAGTTGGAGTTGTAGACATCAATATTTAGCAGAAGTTTATATAATGAAATGAAAGCAAGTGGTTTAAGGGAGCCCACCTCGCTTTTGTTTTCTTTTGTTCTCCCTCTCTCTTTGGCTTGTATCCATTTGGCCCCATGCAGCCTACTGTTTTAAGACGTTTACCCCCATCCAGGTGTCAATATTTTCCTGGCGAGCGGTAGCGAGCCAGCATATATATATATATATTTGTTTTGACATCAAGCTAAATTCTTACATGTTTCGATTGAAAAAATTCTCCGGCGAAGCCGGATTTCTCCATACAATGCTGGCTTGCTATCGCTCGCCAGGAAGAAATCGACACCTGGATGGGGATAAACGTCTTAAAACAGTTGGCTGAATGGGGCCGAATGGATACAAGCCAGAGAAAGAGAGAAAAGGAGAGAAAGACAAAAAAAGCAGGTGACTCCCCTTAAGTGATTCACAACGCACCTACTTCATAGCAGTGAGATACAATGAGTCGGACAGTTGAAGGAAGGGGGTAAAGGTGGGGAAGAAAATAGGAGGTGGAGTGAGGGAGGGGGGTTGGGGAGGTGTGTGCGACTCTGCCAAATTACGATTTCACTGCATAAGAAACTACACTCGTAATTCAATCATGCGCATTATACTTGTATAAGAGCACGGAGAGGAACAGAACTTATGTGGGCAACTGAACACTCTAGGATTATTCGTGGCTCTAGGTTTTCGAAGCTATCGCGAACTGAATTGAATCTTCTCATTGATGCTTTGCCTAGTATTTATAATTATGTCGGAGGTTCGTTTTGCTGTTCGAGGGTTTATATTGGGCCAGGATATACTGTATGTCTTGGAGTGTACATTTCTGATGTTTGGTTTGCTTGTCGAGGATTCATAAGTTAGTTAATTAAAATAGGACTTCAGAGGCTATCAACCCTATTGGATTATCAAGCCCGCACACTTAAAGTCCAGAATAACGTCAGGACTGGAGCCCCTTTTCGAGAACTCCAGTCCCTTGCCGATTCATAAGAGGGTATTATATGAGTCATAGTTGATAATCTCCGGCTGTGGCAAGTGATACAAATATTTAAATATAATTCTGACATGCTGAAAATAGCTTTTGAAATCTTCAATATAATTACATGCCCGATGCAGTATTTCCCTTGTTCATCGCTCACTGCTAATCATAAAGTGGTGTACTATAACTGAATTGTATCTCCATATTAATGATTTACCTATTATTCAACAAGGTTCTCGAAAAGGGGCTCCTGTCCTGAAAATATTCTTGACTTACAGTGTGCTGACTTAATAATCCAATAGGGTTGATAGCCTGTGAAGTCCTATTTAAATAACTAGCCTATTATTTGTATTTCGGAGGTTCATAGTATCCACACGAAGCTTCGAAATGTAACAGGATTCAATGACCACGACTGCACGTGTTATTCTTGCTCTCCTTCATAGAGCACCAAGGTAGTAGTACTGTAGGTTCCTTTTACTCCTAACCTGCTGTATTTCTCTCTCTGGGTTGTATCCATTCGGCCCCATTCAGCCTACTGTTTTAAGAAGTTTATCCCCATTCAGGTGTTGATTTATAACTGGCGAGCGATAGCGAGCCACCATATTTTGGATAATGAGTTAGATTGTTTGCTAGATGTGTACATTTTTCGATAGAGAAATGTCTCCGGCGAAGCCGGAATTCTCCATAAAATGCTGGCTCGGTATCGCTCGCCAGGAAAAATCAACACCTGGATGGGGATAAATGTCTTAAAACAGTAGGCTGAATGGGGCCGAATGGATACAACCAAGAAAGATTAAAAGCAGGTGACCCCCCTTAATAATATCTACTTGGCTGTACTGCGAGTTTGTATTGGTATGGTGTACTGGAAGTGCTTCAAGACGAATCCTGGAAATATTGTCCTTGGCTTGATCACCAGTCTTCTGATAGACGATAACTCTACAAGGTATGTGTGGGTAGTTACCATTGGTTGTGATTGTAAGTGTGGTTGTTAATTTAGTTAATATAAGACTTCAGAGGCTATCAACCCTTCTGGATTATTTAGGCGGCATACTGCAAGTCAAGAATCGCGTCAGGTCTGGAGCCCATTTTCGAGAACTCCAGTCCTTTGTGTGGTTTTCTATGGTCATGTGTTTTGTTAGTGTAGCTGTATTTGAGTGCAGGTTTGTGAATAGTATATTATAATTGGATGCTATATTTGTCACTAAGACGAATGCTTGCGACTTATTTAGCAATAAAGACTCAGTCTACGCATTAATTATTTACGGAATATAATGGAAACACTGCATGTAAATAGCGACGAAATGGATAGATTCAATATGACGGTTTTAACACATTGTTCATAATGATTAGCCTACATAGTGACAGACTATGCATGAGTGAAAATGTATCTGTGTGAATTGTCTAGCCTTTGTAGCTTCAGGTAGGCCTATCTATAAATGTTATTGTGTGACCATACTTAACATTATCTGGTCCGACCTCTTGCGGATTATTATGACATGTTGTTATAGTATTATTGAGAATTTGTCTTGCTTTTGGCCTTCTCGAGCAATGCATGTTTTCCCCTAGGCTAACAAAAACGCCTTCCCAGATGTCCATTAAACTATAAAATGCCCACTCAGACCCCCCTACATAAATTTGTAAATTTTCGATCGAATAATCTTTCTGCCAAAGACACTTGAATGGGGTGAAGAGTTTTATCGCCAAACCAATGGGGTGAAACTTATTCTCCAAACTAATGGAGCGAAAGAGGGGAGGCCTAAAAGACTTCCCTTGGACCAAATAGTGTTAAGAGTGGCTTTAATTTTGTTGAGTGTGAATGTTTAGTTATTATGTGTTGTGGGTTGGTATTTGTGTTTGGTTTTGAGTACGTGGGAAAAATCTGCGAGTGAGTGGCTTTGCTGGAGATCCGGGATTATTTTGTGGTACAGTACAAATGAAGTATAAGGGTGTGTTAGTGCGTTTACTGTGACAGGCGATTATATTGTAACGGCTACTGTGTGTGTCGGGATGGATTGACGGCATAATTTATGGAAGGAAGGAATAGAAATATTACCTGTTACAGTGTATATAGATGAATAGATATATAGAATAAACACTTAATACATAACATAAGCTAAGTGATTATCTATAAGGATGAGTAGTATTGTAGAGTTGAGAAGTGTATAAGCAAGGATGTAGCAGAGATTAGGTGATCACTATCAGAATGTCTGCTGCTTGGAAAGATGAATGAGCATGGGGGAGGGATTGTCTCTGAAAGTGCTAGCCTTGATGCGCATTTGTTTTATATTATTAATATTCAAGGCACACTCATACATTCATATATACAGTACATTGATCAATGCCCGTAATTAATTGTGGTAACATGTATTATATGGATGTAATCTATAGCTATATTCAAGACCATAACCTAATATCCTGGATCATAGAAAATGTAAGGTATTTAGCCTAGAACTAAACGAGATATGCAGCGAGGGGTCTTTGTGTTCATGTATATAATTGTCTAAATGGTACATAACTGCGGGATGATGCAGTGTTCCAGGTTAGTCTGAGGTTATGTATTATTGTTGGTGATGGAAAGTAAGATAGACGATCTCTAGGTCCATATACACTAGGTCTGCTGGACAGGGGGGCCAAAGCCCCCTCACCCCATAGCAAAACATGGTTGATTTGTTTTACTCTGAAAATTACGTACATCGGAGTGTTTAATAATCGTTGGATAATGGGAAAAATAAAAATCCGGGGATTGTAATTAATTGCAACTGTTATATAATTATTACAACTACTTAAAAAAAGCTAATAAACAAACATCAATTAAGGATAGTGCCGATAATATTTTCCAAAGTCAGTATCGATTCAATCACACCAAAAACCATTGACAAAACCTAGGCCCTATTCGTGAACCCTATATCCATATTGGTTGAAACTGCAAATTTACCGAATCGTTGTTTGAGTATAGGAGTACATTTTGTATAAGAGCACTTAAATGTTTGATAAATTAATTATTTTTACATGTGCAACGTATTTGTATTTGTGAGAATATATGCCCAATAGCTTACCTTAGTGTCGTTGTGAATGTAAAATGGGACAAACTGGATTTTAGGTCACGTATGGGATATAATGTTCTAAATGTATACTATAGCTTTGTCATAGAGTATTAGTCACCATAATATAATTATGTCTTTACCGCTGCATATTAAATTATTTTTCCTTAGACTTTGTGGGTTAAAGAAGGGTGATGGCGGCCATCTTGGATCAGCTGAGAACTAATATTTTTATTTTTTTTACCGTAGTTTTAGTATTTTGTCATATTCTATAATCAATACTAACCCTGCGGGGGTCTGGGGGCGGCAGCCCCCAGGTTAGGTTAGGTTGTTAGGTTAGGGTAATGACAAAATATGGTTTTAGGGGGCATGTTTTAATATTCCAAAATATGGGTAAATATGAATTTCCAGAAGGAAAAACACCTTAACACACACTAATCAATGAAGAAATTGATGAGAAAAAGTATTATAATACAAAAAACACATACGTGACCTAAAATCCAATTTGACTGTAAAATGTGTGGGTGTGTTGTGTTGGTGGGAGTGTAGTTGTGTGTACGTGTTTTGTGTGGGTGTGTTTGCCAGTGACTGTGGGATGTGGTTTGCAGTCTGGCAGTGGGAGATTTTAGTTTCTATTATTTCCCATTGGTGCCACAGTAAGCCAGACGAATCACCTGCACTGAGCCAACGCTTTACTTTTCCACATGGCCTCTCTTTAGACAAAATTTGAAAGACA
>CM064519.1:28113067-28141235 GCA_032716605.1 Paralithodes platypus
TAAGTAGGCGAGAAATCATGACCTCTAACCTCTACAACCAAAAAACAAGTAGAGTAATCGAGCTAATATTTCTACCATTTGGGAAGAGGTAGTCAAGGAATAGATGTGGACATTAACAGCCAATTTGATCTAGCGCCTTTTGAGTTACAGATAATAGAGGTCATGATTTATGGCCTACTTACAGCGGATAGACTATAGAACAAAGGGAGGGAAAGTGTTTTGGTATATAGGAAGGTTTTAACAATCGACAACTTGCAAGTGTCGGGCTATAAGGAAGTAGGAGCCATGAACATCGATATTAAGGGGACCGACCCGCCTTTTTTCTTCTTTCTGGGTAGTAGCCATTCGACCCCATTCAGCCTACAGTTTTAAGACGTTTATCCTCATCCAGGTGTCGATTTACACCTGGCGAGCGATAGCGAGCCAGCATATTTTGTATTATGTTTTAGACAGCTGACTTAATTTGTAAATTTTTCGGTCGTAAAATGTCTCCGGCGAAGCCGGATTTCTACATACAATGATCGCTCGCAAGGAAAACATCGATACCGGAATGGGCAAAAACGTCTTAAAACAGTTGGCTGAATGGGGTCGAATGTATAAAACCCAGACAGAAAAAGCAGGTCAGTCCCCTTAAGCAGAAATGCAATAATTATGTAGGATTCTGAATGATTAAAAATAGGGTGAATAGGATTGTATGTATATATACCGGTGTATATATATACTGCAACCGTATTTTACCTGGTAATTATTTGATTATGTCCATGTTTACACCTCCAACTTCCTTATAGAAAGAAACTCGCAAGTGGTCAATTGAAATCCGTTGGCGAAGTGTATTATTTATTGCAGCTACTGTACCTATCCCTAGTTAATATCCGATATTTTTAATTTTTTCATCTTGTTCAATGAATATAAACACCATATGAGGAGAAGCACTTTATTGACAGCGTTTCGCGTATAGCTTCATCGATTGGCCTGCTGAAGCTATATGCGAAACGTTTACTTTTCAAAGTATATTTTTATCATCTTTTTTAAATTTCCTATTCTCCACCATTCTGTTTAACACTAAAATGTATTAGTGAAGCCCTTCCACACACTACAACAGAATGTATTAGTGAAGCCCTTCCACACACTACAACAGAATGTATTAGTGAAGCCCTTCCACACACTACAACAGAATGTATTAGTGAAGCCCTTCCACACACTATGTATTAGTGAAGTCCTTCCACACACTACAACAGAATGTATTAGTGAAGCCCTTCCACACACTACAACATAATGTATTAGTGAAGCCCTTCCACACACTACAACAGAATGTATTAGTGAAGCCCTTCCACACACTACAACAGAATGTATTAGTGAAGCCCTTCCACACACTACAACAGAATGTATTAGTGAAGCCCTTCCACACACTACAACAGAATGTATTAGTGAAGCCCTTCCACACACTACAACAGAATGTATTAGTGAAGCCCTTCCACACACTACAACAGAATGTATTAGTGAAGCCCTTCCACACACTACAACAGAATGTATTAGTGAAGCCCTTCCACACACTACAACAGAATGTATTAGTGAAGCCCTTCCACACACTACAACAGAATGTATTAGTGAAGCCCTTCCACACACACTACAACATAATGTATTAGTGAAGCCCTTCCACACACACTACAACATAATGTATTAGTGAAGCCCTTCCACACACTACAACAGAATGTATTAGTGAAGCCCTTCCACACACTACAACAGAATGTATTAGTGAAGCCCTTCCACACACTACAACAGAATGTATTAGTGAAGCCCTTCCACACACTACAACAGAATGTATTAGTGAAGCCCTTCCACACACTACAACAGAATGTATTAGTGAAGCCCTTCCACACACTACAACATAATGTATTAGTGAAGCCCTTCCACACACTACAACATAATGTATTAGTGAAGCCCTTCCACACACTACAACAGAATGTATTAGTGAAGCCCTTCCACACACTACAACAGAATGTATTAGTGAAGCCCTTCCACACACTACAACAGAATGTATTAGTGAAGCCCTTCCACACACTACACATAATGTATTAGTGAAGCCCTTCCACACACTACAACATAATGTATTAGTGAAGCCCTTCCACACACTACAACAGAATGTATTAGTGAAGCCCTTCCACACACTACAACAGAATGTATTAGTGAAGCCCTTCCACACACTACAACAGAATGTATTAGTGAAGCCCTTCCACACACTACAACAGAATGTATTAGTGAAGCCCTTCCACACACTACAACATAATGTATTAGTGAAGCCCTTCCACACACTACAACATAATGTATTAGTGAAGCCCTTCCACACACTACAACAGAATTACACTTCGTCACATTTACGTTCCGGTTCCGCTCCTCTCTCTCTCTCACACACACACACAGAGAGCCAGTCTACTCCACCAGTGTGTGTAGTTTGTACAGTTGGCTAAATAAGTCTTGTCGCCGTTGTCATTACGTTTGGCTCGCTGTATGTCTGTCAGATGTTGAATAGAGTGAGTAAAGATAGGAACATGGTTTATATCTCACTCTGAATGATGATTTAAACTTTATATAGCGCTGATACCAATTATTGATCGAAATATACTTGGTGCCGCGATCTCACTTATTTGGCCAACTGTACAGTGACGCACCAACCGTATACGCCAGTCTCCAGAGCAACACTTCTTCTCTTAGTGGTACTTTTACTTGGAACCTCTATATCCAGGTCATGAATACACTTGACATCAAATATTTTAGGAAGTTTTACCTCTGTATTGGTGGATATTTTAGGAAGTTTTACCTCTGTATTGGTGGATATTTTAGGAAGTTTTACCTCTGTATTGGTGGATATTTTAGGAAGTTTTACCTCTATATTGGTGGATATTTTAATCCGTAGATCTTAATATTTGATACCCATATTAAATTTAAAATGAATATCATTGGACTTAAAATCCTAGAAACTCAAAAGTTCAATTCCATGTATATTCAGGGGAGTCATATATCACTGGTAGTTAAATCGTGCCGTACTTGTCAATACTTTACAAGACCACCGCGCGGCATTTTTTTGTTTTAATTCATTGTTTATCGGGGAGGGGGGGGGGGGGGTTAAGGAAGAGACATAGGGTAAAGCTACTTGTAACGAGTGTCGTCCCCAAATAGAGTGCTAGAGAACCAAATTCAAAGTACGTTAGAGTATGTTATGTAGGGAACTGTGAAAGCTACGAGCGGCTGCTATAGTAGTCTACCAAATGTCCTCCAGACTTCGTTGTCTACGACTCTACATGCAAGATCCTATGTCTGGAGGGTTAAAATAAAGAAAATAGAGTATCCGACAATGCTCTCCAATACTCGTCACTCAGTCATATCACATAGTATTGATAGTTCCAGACCCCCCCTCTCCCCCTCCCCTTTGCTCGAGAACTGTTACCTTGTTCCTGGGTCATAGTTTTATAGTTCTTGTAGTACTCCACAGTCACTTATACATTGAACAACGCCACCGACACCAGACTTTCTCGTTGACATCCGATATTTACAACAGGGGTCTGTACTCCCTTCACCTTCCACCCGAACTACCCCCTTTGTCCATCCCGGTATACTGGGAACTGTTCTTGGTGCCTCGCCGTGTACGAACCTCTATTGTCAACACCTTCAATACTCGCTCTAGTTTTATCACTAGTGTGTGTGTTTATATATATATATATATATATATATATATATATATATATATATATATATATATATATATATATATATAATTATATACAGTATATATCTAGATAGATAGACAGATTAATATAATAAAATGTATATATATATTTGTTTTACCTATAGTGAAGTAGAAACATAATAAAGTCTACCTTTATCCTGGTACATCACCAATAACTCCAGTGAAGAAGCGTTGATTCATATTGTTTCTGCCCTCCTATTTTGTAATGATTGTCATAATGATGTGTACATGTTTGAAAGGATAAAATTATATCCACTCAACGCGATGAATGTCAAGTTATTGCAAACACATGATACCTGAAAATGATTCTAGAAAGATCTAAACTGCCGTGTCTTTGTTTTATATATATATATATATATATATATATATATATATATATATATATATATATATATATATACTGTATATATATATATATTATAACTGTAGCTTCCTTGTAATCCTCACTTCATGTTACGCTACCATATAGATTAAGTTCTTCGATTATCTATATGACTCTCCATCACTTACTGTATGTCCCATTTCTGTCCCACTTGCATCCAACTTATAACACCTCTACTCCTACTGCATTGACCTTTAACCCCTTCACATTAACATAAGGTGATCATGCCTCCTCTGTTCATGTGCATAAGCGTAATGTAATTCCCCTCTTTAAAGGGAGATGAGCGCATTTATTTGATCCTTTGTGAATCTATTTATTTTTTGTTTCTATTTTCCTCCCTAGACCTCCATCAAGCTTAGAAACCCCCCCCCCCCCCTCCCCCAGACCCTCCTTCAAGATAAATGTGTACATTTTGCGATAGAAAAATGTCCCGGCCGTAGGCCTGTTCCTCTTAAATTCCAGACTCGCTTTCGCTCGCCAGGAAAAATTCGACACCCAAATGACACGAAAAGTCTTAATATTGACAAAGAAATGGGGCGAAAGGTCTTAAAATCGCCAAACTAATGGCCCGAAAGTCTCATATTCTGAAAACTAAAGGGGCTAAGCATGAGGGAGAAAGTGGTCTGGAAAAGCGACCCATCTCCCCTTTATCCTATCTGGTGCGAGGCGGGTCTTTTTGGATCTCTTGTTTCATTCTCTTTGTTTTGTGATTATAAGATACTTCACCCCATTCAGGTTTCGATTTGTTCTGGGCCAGCGATGGCAAGCCTGCAATTTAGGAGAAACCGGCACATTTATCAACTCTGCGTAAGTAGAGTTTGGTACCCCCCCTCGTGTAGTGGGTACCACCGGAAACAAAAATCTGTAGTCGCCGATGTTGTTGTTGTTGTTCGTCTGTCCCGAAACTCCTCCTAGACCGTTGGACGGATTTTCACCAAATTTCACACACACATTTGTTGGGTGAATGCGAACGTCAGTCAAGAAAGAGGTTTTAAATTTGTGCAATAGTTATGATTTTAGATCCAAAATATGGTCTCTTCCCCCCCCCCCTCTTTTCCCCTCCACTTTCCCTTCATAATTGCTGAGGGGCACAGGGCCTTGGGTGGGGCTTTGGTTTCCCGGGCGTTTCCGCACCCTCCTCAGCGCCCCGCCTTTGAGTGGCTTAGGTCACCCGGGCTTTATGAGTGGTAAGCAGGGAGGGATTTGTGGGGGGCGCTCGTTTATGGCCTTGCTCGTGACCTTGGGGCTGTTCGGCCAGACAGCCTGGGGAACAGCAACAACAACAACAACAACAACAACAACCTACAGTGTTGGGCTGGTCTATCAGAGTGAGAGCTGAGCGTTCTCTGCCATACCCATAGCTTACTCTGACTGTTCCTTTTACTTATATATCTTCTAGATCTCAAGTGACGGCGTCTTTTCCGTGGATTGCCCTCCCTACTGCCAACCTAGAAGTTGGCAGATTGGGAGCCAAAGCGTCACATTTTTCCCTTGCCCCTCAACTTTCCCTTCATAATTGCTGAGGGGCACAGGGCCTTGGGTGGAGTTTTGGTTTCCCGGGCGTTTCCGCACCCTCCTCAGCTTGGAGTGGCTTCGGTCACCCGGGCTTTGTTAGTGGTAAGCAGGGAGGGTTTTGTGGGGGCGCTCGTTTATGGCCTTGGCCTTGCTCGAGACCTTGGGGCTGTTCGGCCAGACAGCCTGGGGAACAACAACAACAACAACCTACAGTGTACTATTCCAACTCCGCCCAAGTCATACCTCCCCCTACAGTATAATTATGTCCTCTTCATACCATATCAGTAAACCGTGACGCATTGTTTCACTTTATTCTGTTTATTTGTTTTATTTTGATTTTTATTTTTATTTTATTTTATTTTTTTATTTAGACGATATTGTGTTGGGTATATGAAGGCTCTGTGGTGGGGCAAAGGGTTGATTGAGATTTATGGTATCCCATTTGAGCCCTAGATGTTCATTCTATGCTGTATAGACTCGGCTGGTGATAACAAGAATGAAAGTATAAAATATTCCATGTCACTGAAAGGTTGGTATTCTTTCACACCAAGCGACTAGGAATAAGAGAGTAAGAGAAATAACAAATGTGTGGGAATGCAGAGAAAGAATGTTGGTTGAACGCCTTCCCAAACTTCCTTCAATCTATAAAATGGCCCACCCAGACCCCTTCAAGCTAGATTTTTACATTATTCGATAGACAAATGTCCCGGCCGAAAGCCGCTTTCTTCTAAGTTACAGGCTCGTTATCGCCCTCCAAAAATCCACCCCTAAATGGGATGAAGCGCCTTCTTATCGCCAGACTAATGGGGTGAAACGTCGTAATCTCTAATCTAATGGAACAGAACAAGGGAGATCCAAAAATATCAACTGCAGACCAATAAATGTAAGCTTGCAAGTAAATATTTAATGTATATATATATCAGAGTCTATCCGGCGATATTAGAGGAAGGTCGGTGGGCAGTCTAGAACAAGCCGAGGGTAATTCTATTGTATTGTTTGTTTTCTTTCTTTCTTTCAAATACGTTTTCAATTTAGTTATTACAAAGCGAATATCAAAGCAGATATTTTCTCACTCGGGCAGGTCACAGGCAAGCTGAATGATATTGATTATTCACAAAAGATCAATTAAAGACTTTTGAAACCGAATATGTAACGTAAGTAGACTAATACCTATAGTCCGTTTATTCTAGGTTGGGCAGAAATCGTAACCTCTAACCTGTGTAACTCATAAAGGGCTAGAGCAAATGAGCTGTCAATTTACAGACATTCCCTAGCCAAGGCTTCTTATTTGGTAGAAATATTAGCTCAATTACTCTAGTCCTTTTCGAGTTTACAGAGATTAGAGGTTGCGATTTCTGCCCAATCTAGAATGAACGGACTATAGTGCCTGAGTTGGGTTACCCGAAAATGGATGTGTGGACAAATGGGTCAGAATGTTAAAAGAGAGATGCTGGATATTTTGGGCCGAGGTAAGGGATGATAGAGAGGTCCACCCGGATTTAAAAGTGTGTCGACAACCTTCATCACAAAAACCGTAACAACTCAAGCCGGAATAACGAAACATGAAGCCTTGAGCCGGTATCACACGAGTTTTTATATTCAACATTCGATGATCAACATTTTTCTGGCAACATTTCTGGAATAATTTGCTCTGGTATCGGAAACTAGACTGCTGATAGATGCATTTAGGTGGCATAAATATTATACATTTTAACCTAAGCTGCCAGACCAGTGTTAAGGATAAATGTTGAGGGAAAAAGCGCTCGTGTGATACCAGCTATAGTCTTTTATATTCAAGCACTCGACAACGTAACTATATATTTGTGTCCATACTATTGTTATACTTATTATTCTCATCAGGGTTGTCGACAAACTTTGGACCAGCCAGATGATAGACCTGATCTGTTTCCTGCCAAAGACTGGTTAACAACAGAAAATAAGTCATCATTAATTAAGGGTATACAGTGGATATTTTGGGGGCTCTATTTATTTATATATTCATATATGTTTAGTTTCCTCCCGAGACCTCCATCAAACTTTAAAAAACATCCATTAGATCCCCCTACGAAATTAATGTTTCCATTTTTCTATAGTAAAATGTCACAGCCGAAGGCCGGTTCCTCCACAATTACAGGCTCGCTATCGCTCGTCAGAAAGAAATATCGACACCTAAAGGGCAAGAAAGGTCTGAATATTGACAAAGAAATGGGGCGAAAAATCTTAAAATCTGAAAACTAATGGGGCTAAACATGAAGGAGAAGGGGATCTAGAAAAATGGTCCACCTTCTCTTAATATTTTCCCAACCATTATGCCTTTATGTTATATTTTCCATAGGTGTATGATTGGGTGTGTTTTTCTTCTACTTGTATCAACACCCGATTAAAACGTCTTTGAAAAATAACCTTAACATATCTTCCTAGGCATGTTCGTAGCTCCCTCCAGACTCAGGAAACATATATAATTTCTTACTTTACTTTAGCTACCAATTTGAGTTTGAGACCACAACAGTTTACCAAAAGCCTCCAGTCCTTCCCAATAGTTTTCCATTTATATATGCATAATTATACAGTAGATCAAGCTTCTGTAGATGCACACGCTTGATATATACAGTATATGCCCCGTACAACTTGCGTGTGCAAATGTAACCCAAATAATATACACAATAAGTGTTTCAATTGTTTACGTGATTAGTTTCAACCAATAAACTAACCTTTACTCATTTAGTGTACCATTTTTTTTTTTTTTTTTTTTTTTTTTTTTTGAGTGCCCACTATTAAATGTCTCCCTTTTCCCTTGCAGGTGTCCTGGATGCGTCACGACGACCTGCACATCCTGTCGGTGGGC
The DNA here is from genome assembly GCA_032716605.1 of Paralithodes platypus. Lineage (NCBI taxonomy): Eukaryota > Metazoa > Arthropoda > Malacostraca > Decapoda > Lithodidae > Paralithodes > Paralithodes platypus. Next base: position 28,121,555 of record CM064519.1, read on the forward strand.
GAGTACAAGTACAGCAGTGACGAGCGGCTAGAGGTGTCCCGGGGGGGCAAGGAGGGGGAGTGGTCCCTCACCATCCGGGGGGCAAGGGAGGGGGACGCCGGCATGTACCAGTGTCAGGTCAACACTAAACCCGTCCTCAGCTTCGTCGTTCATCTACAAGTCGTGGGTGAGTACAGTGACACCTAACTGAGAAAAAAATATTGTTTAAACAAATATTATTGCCCTATGTGCTGATATTCGTGCTGCCAAGGTTCAATGATTTACAGAATGTCTTGATAGCGTAATGCATAGTGCGCAGAATTTCGATGTGATTATCCTGGGTTTGAGTCCTCGGAGTGCCACATGTATTTGTTGATTTCATTAATTGAGCTTAGATGTGCAGTTGGTTGGTGTAAAAACATAATAATATACTCAATATTTAGATGTAGGAAACTTCCATTCACTGTAAAAACACACCTGCTTTGAGTTTTCTTGAAGTCTTAAGTTATGAAACATACATGTGAAGGAAAATAGGAGATCTTCTGCATAGTATAGACCAAATTATGAGCGAATTAGATAATTTGAAGTGTCAGTAGTCGGTAATAAATGATGAATAATGGAGATAAAAGTACTTATTATCTCTTACTGTACTTCTCATTTATCAACTTATTCTTCCTCTATCTAAATTACTCTACTCTCCTACTTTACTCCAGCCATCTGATAATAAAAGTTTCGTGAATTGTAAATCTATATTTGTGAAGGGTATGTAAGACTTCTAGATGGGCCACCGACATACCCCCACCACCACTTCTAGATGGGCCACCGACATACCCCCACCACCACTTTACCATTAATAGTTAAGGGAGCCCACCTCGCTTGTTTTCTCTTTCTCTCCCTCTCTCTTTGGCTTGTATCCATTCGGCCCTATTCAGCCTACTGTTTTAAGACGTTTACCCCCATCCAGGTGTCAATATACTTGGCGAGTGGTAGCGAGCCAGCATATATATATATATTTGTTTTTCAGCAAGATAAATTTGTAAATTTTTCGATAGACAAATATCTCCGGCGAAGCTGGATTTCGCCATACAATGCTGGCTCGCTATCGCTCGCCAGGAAAAAATCGACACCTGGATGGGGATAAACGTCTTAAATCAGTTGGCTGAATGGGGCCAAATAAATACAAGTTAGAGAAAGAGAGAAAAGGAGAGAAAGATCAAACAAAAGAAGGTGACCCCCCCTTAACTATTACACAGCTTTGAAGTTTTTGGAAATGGAAAAAGGCCTGGTTGAAGGTCAGTAGGGTGCATTATATAGGGATTAAAGTACAGTCACCTGCTTGTTTTATCTTTCTCTACTTTCCTCTCTTTCTGTGACTTGTATCCATTCGGTCCCATTCAGCCAACTGTTTTAAGACGTTTATCCCCATCCAGGTGTCGATTTCTTCCTGGCGAGCGATAGCGAGCCAGTTTTGTATGGAGAAATCCGGCTTCGCCGGAGACATTTTTCTATCGAAAAATGTACAAATTTAGCTTGCTGTCAAAACAACAAATATATATATGCTGGCTCGCTACCGCTCGTCACGAAAATATTGACACCTGGATGGGGTAAACTTCTTAAAACAGTAGGCTGAATGGGGCCGAATGGATACAAGCCAAAGAGAAAGGAAGAGAAACAGAAAAAAACGAGGTGGGCTCCCTTAAAGTACAAACATCTGGACTGCACAGACACACTCTAATATTTGTTATCTCCATAATATTATTTTTGATTCTAACTCTGTAAGTTAGTCTTGGCACACATATAAAGAACCTCCACCAAAAAGGAAGCTTTGCAAATATGAAAATACCCTCGTTTTGTGTGTGTGTGTGTGTGTGTGTGTGTGTGTGTGTGTGTGTGTGTCTGTGTGTGTGTGTGTGTGTGTGTGTGTGTGTGTGTGTGTGTGTGTGTGTGTGTCTGTGTGTGTGTGTTAGTAGAAGTTCTTAATTATATATGAATGGATTCAAATTAAACGTGGTCACTACCTTCATCTGGTGCCTGGATAGAAACGATAAACCTTTGAACTACAAGTGATAATCTCCCGCCCCACTGCTCTTACAGTATACCCACACACATAATCTCCCGCCCCACTGCTCTTACAGTATACCCACACACATAATCTCCCGCCCCCACTGCTCTTACAGTATACCCACACACATAATCTCCCGCCCCACTGCTCTTACAGTATACCCACACACATAATCTCCCGCCCCCACTGCTCTTACAGTATACCCACACACATAATCTCCCGCCCCACTGCTCTTACAGTATACCCACACACATAAAAAGACCATGATTTTTTTTTGATAAATGTTCACGGTACTCACTATGATACTTACTGGTGGTTATGTTCACGGTACTCACTATGATACTTACTGGTTATGTTCACGGTACTCACTATGATACTTACTGGTTATGTTCACGGTACTCACTATGATACTTACTGGTGGTTATGTTCACGGTACTCACTATGATACTTACTGGTGGTTATGTTCACGGTACTCACTATGATACTTACTGGTGGTTATGTTCACGGTACTCACTATGATACTTACTGGTGGTTATGTTCACGGTACTCACTATGATACTTACTGGTTATGTTCACGGTACTCACTATGATACTTACTGGTGGTTATGTTCACGGTACTCACTATGATACTTACTGGTTATGTTCACGGTACTCACTATGATACTTACTGGTGGTTATGTTCACGGTACTCACTATGATACTTACTGGTGGTTATGTTCACGGTACTCACTATGATACTGGTTATGTTCACGGTACTCACTATGATACTTACTGGTGGTTATGTTCACGGTACTCACTATGATACTTACTGGTGGTTATGTTCACGGTACTCACTATGATACTTACTGGTTATGTTCACGGTACTCACTATGATACTTACTGGTTATGTTCACGGTACTCACTATGATACTTACTGGTTATGTTCACGGTACTCACTATGATACTTACTGGTTATGTTCACGGTACTCACTATGATACTGGTTATGTTCACGGTACTCACTATGATACTTACTAGTTATGTTCACGGTACTCACTATGATACTTACTGGTTATGTTCACGGTACTCACTATGATACTTACTGGTTATGTTCACGGTACTCACTATGATACTTACTGGTGGTTATGTTCACGGTACTCACTATGATACTTACTGGTGGTTATGTTCACGGTACTCACTATGATACTGGTGGTTATGTTCACGGTACTCACTATGATACTTACTGGTGGTTATGTTCACGGTACTCACTATGATACTTACTGGTGGTTTCACGGTACTCACTATGATACTTACTGGTGGTTATGTTCACGGTACTCACTATGATACTTACTGGTGGTTATGTTCACGGTACTCACTATGATACTTACTGGTGGTTATGTTCACGGTACTCACTATGATACTTACTGGTGGTTATGTTCACGGTACTCACTATGATACTTACTGGTTATGTTCACGGTACTCACTATGATACTTACTGGTTATGTTCACGGTACTCACTATGATACTTACTGGTTATGTTCACGGTACTCGCTATGATACTTACTGGTTATGTTCACGGTACTCACTATGATACTTACTAGTTATGTTCACGGTACTCACTATGATACTTACTGGTTATGTTCACGGTACTCACTATGATACTTACTGGTTAGACAAATGCTTGACATCCATATCTGCTGAATGATTGGATATACTGTATATATGCAGGTAATATTGCTTCCAAAGATTCCATTTGAATGTATGTGCTCTACTGATCGTTCTTATATTAAAGTTTTAATCAGTTTGGTTGATTATTTTGTCTTATATCAAGAGGGTAAAATTAAGTTTAGTTTATGATGATGGGACACTAATCTTGAGCGTCACTGTATAGTAACATAGGCCATAGGCCCACTGTTGTGGTTCCAAATTCCGACGAATTTTAAGCCCACAAAATGTCCGAAATATAAATATTAAATACACGATTGATAAGGATATTTAGTTCAGTCTAAGAAAACCTCAAATATGGAATGAAATGAGATGACACGTTTGTACCTGTGATCTGTACTGTTTATGATACCCAAATACAACCAATTAACTTTTGGCCCACATCTGATGACCCTGTTGCCCTCTCGCTAACCAGTCCTGTACCAGTGACATTATTGGTATTATGTTTTGGCTAATTTTAGACGATTATATTCAGCTTAGGAAGGACGTCTACCCATTTAAACACTACAGACTATCTCTATTAATCCTTTTAGCTACCATATATCCTTCCGAAACTTACTAAAATCGTTTTAATGTAGCTGAAATCAATAAGAAATAAGTCACTGGTACTGCAAGGGTTAATATCAAGTGTTCCAGCCCCATCCCCCTTGAATGGGTTTTGATGGATTTTCATGATAATCACTGGACACCCAAGGACTTCACACACCAATTGTCTTCATGGCTATTTACTGCATGCAACATTGACCCAAAAAATTGTACGCAGAGGGTATAATTATGTGTTTTACCGAGCGTTCTTGTTAGGGGGGGGGGGGGTCACCTGTTTTTTTCTCTTTCTCTCCTTTTCTCTCTTTCCCTGGCTTTTATCCATTCGGCCCCATTCAGCCAACTGTTTTAAGACGTTTATCCCCATCCATGTGTCGATTTCTTCCTGGCGAGCGATAACGAGCCAGCGTTGTATGGAGAAATCAGGCTTCGCCGGAGAAATTTTTCTATCAAAAAATTTACAAATTTAGCTTGCTGTCAAAACAAAAATATATATATGCTGGCTCGCTACCGCTCACCAGGAAAATATTGACACCTGGATGGGGGTAAACGTCTTAACACAGTAGGCTGACTGGGGCCGAATGGATACAAGCCAAAGAGAGAGGGAGAGAAATAGAAAAAAAGCGAGGTGGGCTCCCTTAAGATGGAGAAAGGTGTGAAGAGGGGTGGTGAGTCTCATATAGGCAATAATTCAGTTGGGGTCTATATACAATGGGTACTACTTCTGCACTTACATTATATATATTCACCCTTCAGTATAAGCTCCAACACTCTGAGAAGCGTTGTTCATGAATGGGAATGTATCTGTGAGTGCGTGTAAATGTGTGTATGTGCGCGTGTTGTGCTTCCGTGTGTGTTTCATATTTACTTGGCATCCAATGTTTGAGTAAAAGTAATAATAGGTCTCGTTTCCAACGTTCCTCTAAAATTTATGACAGCTGTTCCATGTTACATGAGGATTGCTTCACAAATTCTTCCTGACAGTTTGTAATGGATGAATTGATGGATAGTGAGAGCCTTCCGCTGTTCTCTCCTTTCTTTGATGCACTGTAAATAGTATGTGTCCAATGGGTTCAACAAGTATACATTAGCATTTTGTATTAGTTTGCATATACTATACCTGTAGGTAGCGCCAGCGAACTTGACAATAATCTTGACCCCTTAACTTCTTACAACTCGAAATGAATGAAAGCAATCGGGCTGACGTTTTTATCATTTAGGAAGAGTCCACCGGGAAATAGGTGTGGATATTTACAGCCAGTTTGCTCTAGGCCCTTTTGAGTTGCAGAGACGTCAGGGATCAAGATTATTGTGAAGTGCGTTGGCGCTACCTACAGTATACTTAAAATACAAATAACTTTTTGCTCATTTAAGTGTACTAAATTCGTTACACTTGAACACGCAATGTTTACATTGGAAATAGGGGACATAATTGAAATTGGGGAAAACTCGGTAATACAGAGAACGAAGAGACGAGGCGAGAACGGTGAAAAAATGCAGTAATGGTCCGAGTATTGGTGTTGAGAAAGTTGTCTATACTTTGGAGTCGTTGTTGTGGGTTAATGACTGAGAACCGGGTGACGGGTGAGAGCTGAGAGAGGGCTGGGAGCTATACTAGGGTGAAGGGTGGGGAGTTGAGGGAGAAGTGACTAGAGGAGTGGGATGAGAGGGCTAGAGGCCATACTAGGGTGAAGGGTGGGGAGTTGAGGGAGAAGCGACTAGAGGAGTGGGATGAGAGGGCTAGAGGCCATACTAGGGTGAAGGTTGGGGAGTTGAGGGAGAAGTGACTAGAGGAGTGGGATGAGAGGGCTAGAGGCCATACTAGGGTGAAGGGTGGGGAGTTGAGGGAGAAGCGACTAGAGGAGTGGGATGAGAGGGCTAGAGGCCATACTAGGGTGAAGGTTGGGGAGTTGAGGGAGAAGTGACTAGAGGAGTGGGGTGAGAGGGCTAGAGGCCATACTAGGGTGAAGGTTGGGGAGTTGAGGGAGAAGTGACTAGAGGAGTGGGATGAGAGGGCTAGAGGCCATACTAGGGTGAAGGGTGGGGAGTTGAGGGAGAAGCGACTAGAGGAGTGGGATGAGAGGGCTAGAGGCCATACTAGGGTGAAGGGTGGAGAGTTGAGGGAGAAGCAACTAGAAGAGTGGGGTGAGAGGGCTAGAGGCCATACTAGGGTGAAGGTTGGGGAGTTGAGGGAGAAGTGACTAGAGGAGTGGGATGAGGGCTAGAGGCCATACTAGGGTGAAGGGTGGAGAGTTGAGGGAGAAGCAACTAGAAGAGTGGGGTGAGAGGGCTAGAGGCCATACTAGGGTGAAGGTTGGGGAGTTGAGGGAGAAGTGACTAGAGGAGTGGGATGAGAGGGCTAGAGGCCATACTAGGGTGAAGGGTGGAGAGTTGAGGGAGAAGCAACTAGAAGAGTGGGGTGAGAGGGCTAGAGGCCATACTAGGGTGAAGGGTGGGGAGTTGAGGGAGAAGCAACTAGAAGAGTGGGGTGAGAGGGCTAGAGGCCAACTAGGGTGAAGGTTGGGGAGTTGAGGGAGAAGCGACTAGAAGAGTGGGGTGAGAGGGCTAGAGGCCATACTAGGGTGAAGGTTGGGGAGTTGAGGGAGAAGTGACTAGAAGAGTGGGGTGAGAGGGCTAGAGGCCATACTAGGGCGAAGGGTGGGGAGTTGAGGGAGAAGTGACTAGAGGAGTGGGGTGAGAGGGCTAGAGGCCATACTAGGGCGAAGGGTGGGGAGTTGAGGGAGAAGTGACTAGAGGAGTGGGGTGAGAGGGCTAGAGGCCATACTAGGGCGAAGGGTGGGGAGTTGAGGGAGAAGTGACTAGAGGAGTGGGGTGAGAGGGCTAGAGGCCATACTAGGGTGAAGGTTGGGGAGTTGAGGGAGAAGCAACTAGAAGAGTGGGGTGAGAGGGCTAGAGGCCATACTAGGGTGAAGGTTGGGGAGTTGAGGGAGAAGTGACTAGAAGAGTGGGGTGAGAGGGCTAGAGGCCATACTAGGGTGAAGGTTGGGGAGTTGAGGGAGAAGCAACTAGAAGAGTGGGGTGAGAGGGCTAGAGGCTCTTTTGAGGAATGTTGGATTTTGAGAGCTGAGGGATGAGGCATGCGAGCGAGAGTTGAGCTGGAAGCTATGGTGAAGGTTGTAAATATTGAGGAACAATTTCTGGGTGATTAGGGTTGAGAGTTGCGGAAAGGTATGCGGATATGTACGAAGTTGTAAAGCTTGTATTTGTTGATTGATTTAATACTTACAGTTGGTCAATAGATAAAACAGATGTTAGGTTGAGACCTATGAAATTATAAAATTACGAAGTTAGGGGACTGGCAGCGATTCATGGCTGTCAGTTCTCTAACTTCGAACTTTTCTTAAACCTTCCTACCGTAAAACCATACTACTTCAATAACGAAATGAGACGAAATAATGTGTTAGTCTTTAAAACTTGGGAGATTTCACGTTTGTTCTCTTCCATTGATTAACACTCAGTTCCAATATCATCGTTTATTATGGGCTGGATGACACCCTCCCCACATGGCTATTAATGCAACTGTGAAGCCAACAAACCGAGGGCTAGAATGAGGGTATAGTAGGGGAGGACTGAGGAGAATGGTGTCTGAAATTAGAGGAGGAGGAGGAGGGGCACTAGACAGTTGTTAGGGTAAGTTGGGCTGGGTCTAATTACAAGTTCTGAGGCCCAGGACACTTCTGAAGGATTGTTGGCCAGATGAGACGTCGCGCAAACTAAGGGCTGAGGGGGAAACTAAGGGTGGGGGGGAACTAAGGCTTGGTTGGGAACTAAGGGCTGGTGGGGAACTAAGGGTGGGTGGGGAACTGAGGGCTTGGTGGGGAACTAAGAGCTACAGGGGAACTAACAGTTGGTGGGGAACTAAAGGCTGGGGGGGAACTAAGGCTTGGTTGGGAACTAAGGGCTGGTGGGGAACTAAGAGCTACAGGGGAACTAACGGTTGGTGGGGAACTAAAGGCTGGGGGGAACTAAGGGTGGGTGGGGAACTAAGGGTAGGTGGGGAACTGAGGGCTGGTGGGGAACTAAGGGTGGGTGGGGAACTAAGGCTTGGTTGGGAACTAAGGGCTACAGGAGAACTAAGAGCTGAGGGGAAAATAAAGTCAGGAGGGAAAACTTAAGGCTGGAGGGAAACTAAGGGTTGGTTCGGAACAAAGGGCTGGTAGGAAACTAAGGGCTGAGAAGGAAGCAAAGGGCTGTTAGGAAAAATAAGGGCTGATGGAGAGAAACTAAGGGCTTGTAGAAAAAACGTATGGCTGATAGAGAACTAATGGTCGAGGTGTAGACTTAATGCTGCTGGGGAAAGTAAAAGCTATGTGGGAAATATTGAGTGAGTGATGGGAGACTAAGGGCTAATAGTGAAGCAGATAAGTGAAACAATCGTTCAAATGGTGATGCAAGCATGAAATTTGGTACAGGTATTCTTCAAAGCTCACTTTCAAAGCACATACCGCTGGCCACGCAAAAATTCAATATGGCGACCATTTTTCAAGATGGCCGACACATCTGACTGAGCCCTACTGTTATGGGTCAGTTAATTGAAAGAAAAAAGACATGAATACTGTCTAATCCATTTTTTTTGGCTCTAACGTGGTAAGTGAAGGTAATTTTGTCCAAAGCAGTTGCATATTAGACTTTAACTAAGATGGCGTCCAAGATGGCCGCCATTAACCCGAGGAGGCCGGATTTTTGGGCGATTTTCGGTAGTGTTTATGGCTTAATAGCTAATCAAAGAATAAAGATAGAGAAATGAGTCATAAACCACGTGAGAGAGGTCACTTTCAGCTTTTGTCTCGTAAAAAATTCAGCTCCATAGGCCCAGTAGTTACTGAGATATTGCTTGTTTTCGTGAGGTATCTTTTCCGTGATTTTCCGTGTTTACGCACCTTTGCCATAGTGAAATTTCCTTAAACCCATTGTGTTGACATCACGGTAGTTTCGGTGATATTGGAACTCGGTGAAAATTACCACAAAAGTACCGTGACGTCGTACAAGTAAATAGCAGCCATCAGCAGGCTATTTAAAGGCTATTTAAAGCCGTGCTATTTGAGTAGTGTATCGGCCTTCTGGGGTTAAAGACAAATTTTGTGATATCTTGGCTATTAGTAGAGCTAGACAAATTATTTTTTCATCTAATCCTACATTTGAGGTCAGAGAATTAGAAAGACTTGTCACATTATTAACTCATCAGGGTCATAAGTAACTAGACAAAGTGAAGGAAGATTATATCGTAGGAAACGGCCTAATTCACACCATTTATACATATCCATTGAGTACAAATATCATTAGTAAAAATACCATAGAATCAAAGACTCACACCTCACATTTGCAAGTGCACAGAGCTGTACAGGAGAGACCCAGCCTGTAGCACTTGCACCTGCCACGACAGTCTGATTTACAGCCACATTTGGTCAGCTGTTCGCAACTCTTGGCTATGGGGGAGTTGGCTGTCCAGAAGACGTGCCATTCTTCACCAACCTTCTGCCATCCCCAGTCAGCAGGACTCTCTGCTTCTGGTTGACGCTGGGTTGTTTGGGCTCAAACACAACCAGCCTGGAAGGCAGCTCGTCTAGTGTGCTGAAGCAGAGCTGCTCTTGTTGGTGGAATGGCCTCATAAGGCCTCTGTTTTCTGGCAAACATGTCAAGCCTGGCCTCATCCACAGTGGTAGCAGTGCTGGACCTGTCATACATCAGTATGACAAACCTCTCCAGTATCTCCAGGTCACCATCTTCCACTGTAAGAGGGTACTGGCTCAGCTTGGAGAAGACAGGGAAGGCCTCTGGACAAACATCCCATGTCTGCCAGGCAGTTTTCTTTCCCTTGTTACGGAAGGCTGAAATTGTGTCACACCCTGTGAAGGCATGAAATAATAACATGCCTTTAGCCTTCTCCTGCCCCATACAGCGATACAGGTCATGCACACTGATCCAGCGCCGGCTTTGACCGTGACCAAATGCCACCCATAACTGCTCTAGCCCCAAACTCTGAAGGGCTGGAAAGGCACTCACTGCAATGACCATCATCTGTATCATTTGCCTTGACCATGACGGCTTTGCTCCCATGTTCTGCAGCATATTTGGCATGCACAAAGATGCGGCTGTCAGCTTCCTCATGAGAGCACTTGTCCAGTCCTTGAAGACCAGTTTCATGAGTGCTGAGGACTGCAGATCCCTTTGTGACAATTACCAAGTTTGGTGCAGACATTTGGGCAACCCTGTCTGCCAGGAACTGGAACAACTCCGTCTTGTTGTCATTATGCCTAAGGAAGTTACGCCAATTGGATGGAATGCTGTTCTTGTTTGTCACCTTGCGTCTTCCTCCCTGGCCACGTTGAGACCTGGTCTCGGCTTTGAGGCTGGATGGGTTGTACACATCAAAGACAAGATGTGTTGTTTTGTACTTCGTAGCATAGCTGTGAATAAATGGCAGGAAGTCCAGAGTTGCATAGCCCTCAAAGGTCTTTCCTCTCTTTGGTGGCAAGACATGGACCAAAGCAGACCCATCTACAATCAGGACATCGGTCTCTGGTTCTTCGTCTGTTGATGTAACATGAGTCTCCAAGATAGAGGTCAGTTGAGACTTCTGGCAAGTGTACAGCCTTCCACCAGCTCTATCACCAGCTCTGATAAAATTAATGGATAAACATCTGGCTCCAGATCAGTGGCACTTGAGCTTTTCTCAAGGTTTCTCAGGTGGGACCTTTCCCTGTTGTAGAGGGCACTGAGACACACTCTGTGGTACTTTAGCTCCTGTGCAATAGCATCTCCACCACTCAATTTAGCAAGAAGCTTGCCATCGTTAAGTGCCTCTGCACACTCTTGTAGCCTCTTGTTAAGGTTCATGGTCATTACCTGCCTGAGATCAGATGCAGGTGCCACTTTCTCACAAAAAATACAAGTTTGACCATCATAGCTAGTTCGACGTTGCTTTGCATGATTGTCTTCAGACTCACTACTTTGACGATTAGATCGGCGTTTCCTTGCGCGATTCAGCTTGCTGTTGTTAAACAACAACCGGCAGTTGACATGGTATTTTGCCTGATTTCTTCTCAAAGTGGCATCTATGCCGTCACCTTCATCAAGCCTTGTTGGATCCACGATCAATGGCATTTCCTGGATTTCATGAAACATCGGTATGTTGGTAGCCAGAATGGCATAACCTTCATGTTCAAGGGAATAATGGGTTCTACGTGATGTTAAATCTTCACCTATTTTGTCTTTCTGGCAAAGACAACATTTTGACCAGTCAGTTTGTCTTATGGGAAAAATGCATTTTGAATCTGCCATTTTGCTTTCTGATTAAGGCCGAGGGTTTATCCTTTTACCACCTTAACGAAATTACACACACATTACTTTATGGGATACAACTAGGTTCGGGTGACCTACACCTAGCCCGATCATTCATCCAGTGCCATGATCATTCATCCAGTGCCATTTAAGTCCCGTGTGATCTGTACACCATCCAGGTAAGTACATGAGCAAGTCATGTATAGCCCCCTTACCCTTGGCTCGGCTCTCCCGCGCTGGCACACTCTGTCAATTCAGGTGCGGCTATCTAACTCTATCTACTAACTACCAACTACTGTCTAGTAGCTAATTGATATGGGGCTGTTAGAGCATTTGGGACACTAAATTAAACTACACTACAATACAGTGTACAGTACAGTGTATAGTACAGTAAAATAAGCTGACACTGAACCCCATGCTGAGTTGCACAGCAGCGATGTTACCAGTGTGCCCTGGTTGTGTGTTGACATCACTCTATTATATTTGCAAGATCTCATCACTGCCTCAGTCCTTACTAACAAATGTGAAAATGGCTCCATTGGATTATCTGACCCAAAGAATGTATGTGCACACCAAAAATCATGTATATATGTTCAGTAGTTGCTTAGATATGAACATATGAAATTAATGGATGCCATCTTGGATGCCATTATAAAATTCCAATTATAGACTATGACAATGATTAAAACAGTGCTTCTCATTAATCTGGTTAGCAAGAAACAGTTTTCTCTTAAAATGTTCACCAGGTAATAATTAAAAAAAAATTAAGCAATATATGGTCAGGCACGGCAGCCATCTTGAAAAATGACCGCCATCTTGGATTTTCGCGTGGCCAGCGGTATTTCTGAGAAGAATGGACCTTGAAGGGTACATGTACCAAATTTCATACTTGCATCACCATTTGAACGATTCTCCTGAAATTTGCAGTTATACTAAAGGTTAGAGGTTGGTGGGGACGTTAAGAGCTGATGGATTAACTAAGGGCTTGTTGGCGAATGCAGGGTTGCTGAGGAAACTAAGGGCTGGTGGAGAAACTGTTTTAATGTATAACTTCTTAATGAAATCCATGCGTTATTACACGATCAGTGACATCCAAGGGATATGTCAAATTTCCAGCATAAACTCGAATGTCTGCTAATACATATTAGTACTCATTATGAAAGACTGTTAACTCACAATAATATTGCCAAATCCATATAAACTGTTGTATAGACTCATTATTAGTAGATTCGACAAAGGGACTCCCAGTGCTTGGCCTTCGTGCCTAAATCTTATCAATTCAATTCGACAAAGGGACCGATGTGCACCCTGGTCCACGGACAATTGTATTTTTTTAAAGTTTCCAAATTGCACTCAATAGCCTACTTACATATTGTACTGTATATTTTTCTAATATACTGTATATACTATCAAGTTTGTTTTTCCTGTATTTTTTTAATATGCCCATTTATTACCCTGATGTTGAGTAACTTTATTGTATAATATAGTACAGGTATTTGTTAACGAAGATACTAAAGTCGACGACAATATTCCCCTCTCACCGTCTTCCCTGGGTGAGTGATCGTGACAGGGAAGAAACTTGGCCGTCTGGGCCATGGTTGTAGAACTACAACTCCCTCCCAATACAATACATGTTGAAGAACCAAAACACTACTATTATTCTAGCAAGGCCTTATACCGTTTAGTAGCTACATGTTACACCAAGTTTTTGTTAACCTGACATGCTTATATTAGTAACATTTCGGAATCTAAGATAGTGAGAATAGTCGTGTATTGATGAAAATATCTTAATTTATAAGAGCGTCGGTCAGGTCGGAGCTTTGCCGAGCCCTGACTCTGCTTTGTTTACATTAACAACTGTTTCCAACTGGCAGATATGTTATCTCGATTGTTCTAGTCCTCTTGGAGTTATAAATTGTTAGAGGCCTAGATACTGCCCATAATATTGTGAATAGACTGTAGATTAAGCAAGCTTATTCTAGATTGCTGAATTCCAACCAAATCTTAAATCATAGGGGGCCAGAATAGATTTATTAGAAAATATAAATGCTGGAAAAGAAACTCCAACCTCACACGGGAATTGTACTCCTTCCGTGACTCTTAATTATCAGACGCCTGTTTTTTTGTGAGTTTCCCTTAAAAACTCCCTGTGGTCCCAAAGATGTCTGTGATAATGACTGGCTAACGGCCCTGCCTTTAATAGTTTCATGAATATCCGAGTAGGAGCGGAGCACGCACACCACGACGACTGCACGATATCCTTACACATGGAAAAATAATTCGCACGCATATTATTTGCACCTAGAAAAAGTGTTCCCAATCGTGCGTATTCCTGATTCGTACCCCCATTTACATATATATAGAAGTATTACTGTGTGCCCAAAATACACCTCTCTCACACACACACACACACACACACACACACACACACACACACACACGCACACACAGTACACAAAAGCTCAAAAGCACTGTCACTTTTTCCGCATAGTAGATTATAAACGCATTATCTTGCACATCTCTCTCTCTCTCTCTCTCTCTCTCTCTCTCTCTCTCTCTCTCTCTCTCTCTCTCTCTCTCTCTCTCTCTCTCTCTCTCTCTCTCTCTCTCTCGCTCTCTCTCTCTCTCTCTCTCTCTCTCTCTCTCTCTCTCTCTCTCTCTCTCTCTCTCTCTCTCTCTCTCTCTCACATACTGTATATATATTTTGGCCGCTGGCATTCTAAGCTCTCATACATCCTTTCGTCTTTAAACGATAGAAATTCAACGCCCGATTTTCCCAACATGCTCTCCGACTTTCTGGTGCAACATTCGGCAGGTAGTTTACGTTCATCATTTATTTCAGTTCGCTGCCAGCCATGCACAGGGTTTCTCTCGGGGAATATTACGAATGAGGGGAGGGAAAAATAGACACTGTAAAAATATATCGAAGGTGTGATAAAAGTAAATGCAATCTTTCTAGGTATATTGATAACGATTAACCTTGGATATTTAAGTGATGCTTTTATCCTTATATTAAATTAGTTTAAGTCATAGGATGAAGGAAAGATTGATTGAAGGAAAGAGTTCTGAATCGTCAATGTTCAATATATTTGATTTTATTAATTTCACATAATAGATTGAACCCATGCAGTACCTTTTATATTTTTAGCTAAGTTACAGACTATAATTATGTGCTCTTGTATGTTCTCTTATATGTTCTCTCTCCTATGTTTTCTTGTGTTCTCTTGTATGTTCTCATATATGTTTTCATGTTTTCTTATGTTTTCATATATGTTCTCGTATATGCTCTCGTATATGCTCTCTTATATGTTATCTTATGTTTTCTTATGTCCTCTTATACATACATACATACAAGTTTAAAGACCGTTTTGTCCACAGAGAATGTGGTTAGTCTCACCCCTAAATGGCGGCTTTCTAGACGGCCCTGTCAAGGGCTGCCTCTGCTGTTAAGTTTTGATTTTGAGATCGGACCATTGTACCTGATCCCACGTCATTCTAGGTCTACCCCTACGCGCGGCTCCCCCCACGTTCACAGTCCGGCAGTGCTTTATCCAGTTCGGATCATCCATTCTCTCCACGTGTCCAAACCAACCAAGTCGGCTCGTGTGCATCACTTCACTGACACTGCTAATTCCCAGACGTCTTTTTACTTCCTCCCTCGATACCCCGTCCCTGAGATTAACCCCACATATCCATCTCGCCATTCTCTTATCATTCCGTTCCATTCTATTGATATCCTCCGCTTTAACTGGCCCCGCCTACGAGGCATAGGTCATCGCACTCCTAACACACGAGGTATACACCTTATGTGTTAGGAGTGCGATAACCTTTGTTCTCTTATATGTATATGTTCTATAATGAATGGCAGTTTATTGAAGCATTGTGGTATGTGTTTATAGCGTTTAGCTTCCTGTGTGTACCAGCTAAGTTACAGTCTACGAGTTTTCTTAAGGGCAGATGGGTCGTTTTCCTGGCCCCCCTTCTTCCTCATGTTTTACCCCATTAGTTCTCAGATTATAAGAAGTTCGACCCATTAGTTTGCTCTCCTTTACGGGACTAGGAAGGGCTTTAGGTTTCCGGTCTCAACTCTTCCCTCAGGACTTGGGGTAGCTCCGTCTCCCAATGGATGGTCAGTTCTTTGAAATACTGATCCGGAGCCCCTAGGGTGTGTCTTTGTATCAGGTGTTGTAGTTCCAGCAGCTCCGGGTTGTTTATTATGGGAGTTAGCTGCAGAAGTGGCAGCAGGAGGCTCGTGGGCAGTCCATCATTTAGTCTTTTGGTTGTCTTAACATTTTTGTCATTAGCACCTCGTTGTGTGCCTTCCTTAATGCCAGGGGCTGTATAAGGGGGAGCTGGAGGGAGAGGAGGTCCGTGTCCTTTGGAACAGTGGGCTGGTCTATCTCTTGTTGTTGTTTTTTCATTTTTTTTTTATTTTATTTTTTTTATTTTTTTTTTTTTTAAAGGTAGGTGGGGGAAACTGCAGGTATGGGGTCCTTATAAGGTCTGGTGGTGGGTGGCTTGTTACAAAGCCAGCCAATCACAGGGCCTCTCAGGTCAGGTCGCGAGCTGTCACTTAGGGGCAGGGAAACTCTCTTGCGTCCTTTCTCACTGCCCCAGGTTCTTGCTTCTTCTTCCTGTTTTGACCAGCCAATCGGGTGAGTGCTCTGGCAAGAGTCTCTGGAAATCCAACGGTCCGTCTGTTGTGACGTCATTCGTTGTATGGCTTTCGATTGCCCAATGGGGAAACGTGGGGGTGCGAAAAACTCCACCCATTTCCTTGTGGAGGGCTCGTTCTCCAACTGGATCAAGGGCAAAGGGGGCTCGGATCTGGAGTGGTATATAGGGGAGAGGATTTCGGCCGCTTTCATCTGTGGCTGCTCTGCCCGAGGCTGCTTCCTTGACTTGGGTGATCTCCCAACAATTATATATGACGCACACATCTAGTTGATAAGGCAACTATAATTATAATGTAAGCAGCTACGTGTGTACAATATATTGGTAACATTTGAATACAAAAATCCTAATGTTTTTTAGCTAATCACTATAAAATAGCTAAGTCCTTTATAAATATTTTTCGTCATTAAAGATACAGACTTCAGAGTGTGACTTATTGTCATGCACAACTCGAATGAAAATGTAAAAAAAGTGTGTGCATAGTTAAGTGTTGTTTTTATCTGGAGTTATCTCAATTAAAGTACATGAATAATTTAGTGTTCAAAACTCGATGGCTGAATTTCTCACATAGTTTGTCCTTTCAGCACAGTGTAGTTTGTTTATTTCTATTCTGGCTAACATTAGACACTAAGATTTAGAAAAGAATCCTCATAGTTAACGATTGATAAACAAATATTAGTTTCCCCATTTAGACCAGCAATAGCTTTTATGACACTACCTGATCGCCTACCAAACAATGAGAGAGAGAGAGAGAGAGAGAGAGAGAGAGAGAGAGAGAGAGAGAGAGAGAGAGGCAAAATAGTTGTTTGTTTATAATATACTTTGCGAGAAAAAAAACTTGTGACGTTGAACTCATTTGTTGTTTAACCCGTTCAATACCAGCCCCGTCAGTTTCGTTTTATACTGGCTACTAATAGACGATTTTAGCAACATTGTATATATTATTTTGTACTGGTATTGGCGACGAGGCTTGACGTAAATTAGTATAGGTGATTACATTCTTATATAATTGTATTTCAGAAATTGTCAAATCAGAGTTGTAGGGAAAAAACACTCGCGTCATACCACCTCGTATTAATACCCAATGTTTAAAGAAAGACATGTTTTGATTTGTTTTATTTATTTATTTAGTTAGTAAAGGTATTGAATTTTGATGTGGGTAGGATTAACACCATCAACAAAACTTCTTTTACCAATACAATTGTCCCTTATACAGTAAGTATAGGGTTTTCTGTTACTTTTTTTGAATCACCAAGCAATTTAATGGGCCTTAGTATTTACCCGTATTTAGTCAACAGCCTTAACTCTGTCTTGCTTACCTCGTCTTACATTGAATAAGGTCGAAAACACGGAATTATCTATATTTATCTCGGTCGTGTAAGCGAACGCAGGGCATACAAACTCTCTGCTATCTCTTATTATTATTATTATTCTTGGATCATTAACAAAAAAATATATCTGGGGTAGGAATAGGCAACGATCTCTGATACACGTTTAAAGGAAAGAGAAGAGATCAATGGTTTAAAGGAAAGAAGAGGACAGAGGAGATCAATGGTATAAAAGATTCTTCGCCCTTATCAGTCACGGATCAAAACCCCAGAGAACCACAATTGGTCACGAACCCCAAACCCGTTACGACCATATCGACCATGGGCCAAAACAACCTTTATTATCTATTGATTTGTATATTTTATAGTTACCTCGCTAGACCTCCATTAAACTTTAAAAAATACCCCCCCCCCCCCTATACCCCCTTCAAGATAAATTTGCAAATTTTTCGGTAACAAAATGGCATGGTCGAAGGTCGGTTCCTCTTAAAATTACATGCTCGCTATGGCTCACCAGCGAATAATCGACACCTAAATAGCAGGAAAGGTCTTCAAATTGACAACGGAATGGGGTGAAAGGTGTTAAAATCGTCAAACTAATGGGGCTAAACACGAGGGAGAAAGTGGTCCAGAAAACCCCTTATCAGACACGGATCCAAACCCCCGAGAACCCCAATTGACCACTTGCGAGTTTCATTCTATAAGGAAGTTGGAGCCGTAGACATCGATATTTAGCAGAATTACCAGCTAATAATTATAATGTTGTAATACATTTTAAAACTAATATTACCCAATTCAACATACTCTAAATTAATCAGAAACATACATTATTATTGCATATGTATTTAGTATCCATATATACGGCTCCAACTTCCTTATAGCCTGAAACTCGCAAGTGGTCAATTGCCGACTTGCGAGTTTTGTTCTATAAGGAAGTTGGTGCCGTAAACATCGGTAATAAACATAAATACAAAACAAAAGTAGATATCTAATGGATAAAACGTATGTTGAATTTAGTTGTATGTATTTATAAATGTACTACAACCGCATTTTAGCTGGTAATTCTGCTAAATATCAATGTAAAAAACTCCAACTTCCTTATAGCCTGAAACTCGCAAGGGGTCAATTGGTCACGTACCACAAACCGCTACGACCCTATCGACCATGGCCCAACACAACCACGTCACCATCCAGGTTGGCTACGGAGTAAAGCAACCACGGGATTTAAGGGAATTATTATTATTTTATTTTTTTCTGGACCTCCTTCTCCGTCATGTTAAGCCCCATTAGCTTTCAGATGTTATGACGTTCGCCCCTTTAATCTGGCGAATTTAAGACTTTTTCGTCGAATTTTTATTAAGACCTGTCGTGCTATTAAGGCGTCGATTTTTTTTCCTGGCGAGCGATAGCAAGCCTGTAATTTAGAAGGAACCGGCCTTTGGCCGGGACATCTTTCTACAGAAAAATTTACAAATTTATCACGAAAGGGGATCTTGGGGATGTTATATTTAAGCTCGATGGAGGTCTAAGGAGGAAACTAAGAACAAAAATACATGTTTAAGGGGAGATTTCATCTTGAGGGATATTTTTCTTAACTCCTGTCTCCCTCATGTTTAGCCCCATTGCTTTTAAAATTTTAAGACGTTCGCCCCATTAATTTGGTGATTTTAAGAACTTCCGCCCCATTTGTCAATTTTAAGACCTTTCGAGCCATTTAGGTGTCGATGTTTTCCTGGCGAGCGAAAGCGAGCCTGCAATTTAAGAGGAACCGGCCTTCGGCCGGGAAATTTTTCTACCGAAAAATGTACACATTTATCTTGAAAGAGGGTCAAGGGGGTGTAATTATAAGCTTGATGGAGGTCTAAGGAACAAACTAAAAACCTCCCCTTAAATAGACCAATCAACAAACCCTTCCCCCTTGTTTCATCGCCTATATAAAATGCAATCACAACCCAAATGCTATCACACTCCACATCGGCCACTGACCCTATTAGCCAACCTTCCAAATACACCAATCAGACCATCATGACCATTGTGGGCCGCTGATCATATTGACATTCAACTGTAAATACGCCATGGACCAAATCACTC